>ML786213.1:684505-724115 GCA_009831015.1 Picea engelmannii | reverse complement strand
TTAGAAGTGGACCCAACCCTAAAATAAGGAAAGTGGGCCAAGTGACCTAGAAGATGTTTTTAAGGAAGCTACTTGGAGAGTATAAATAAGAGGCAAGGCTCTCTCATTTGAATCATACTTGAGCATATTGAATATCTATATGTCTATGAGGTAACCAAGGATATCTAAACCGGAATTCTGAGTGAAGGTGAAGAAAAGAAGGCCGAAATGCAAGGAAGGATAAATTCTTTTGATGGTGCTTTCTAAGGTATGTTATTTACAGGTCATGTCACCATTTTCTCTATAACTTTTTTTCTATAATGATTCAGACCGTGAAATTTCTATGTAAGTGAGAAAAAATATCCAAGTATCTGTGGAAACAAATCCATCCCGTGGGTCATTGTATTTTTGGATTTACACTCCGTGGACAATAGGGTTTGTGGCAAGTCCTGAAACTAGTCAAAATCAGGTGTTTCGGGTAAAAACATCATAACTTATTCATAACATATCCAAATTCAGTGAGACCAAATGTGTTGATTAGGGTACAATATTTAGTATTCTTTGTAACAGGTTCAATTCATTTCATCAAATATTTTGTGTGGGGCATTCTCTACAAGGTCGCTCTCTAGAATAAGCCAGATTTCAGCAAGGTATGCCATTTTTGCTATAACTCCTTTTCTAAGAGGTTCCAAGTAGTGACACTTAGAGGAATTGCATTAAATGCACTGAAGAAAATTTTGTATCATTTTCATATATTTATACATTACATGTTCAAAGTTATGATTACTTCAAGTTAGGGTTGTTGACTAATCCAAAACTAGGCATTTGAGACTAAAGAAAACTTTGATGAAAATGCTAGTCTATTGTTTCTAAAGTTAAGGAAGGTTTAAAGGAATGTAATCATACACACTAGGTCTATTACAGAGCTACAAATAAGAGTTGGATGATGAAATTGATGAAGTATTTTGGTTGTGGTACATGTTGAGTACATGGTTGAGACAAGTAGTTGATAAGTTGGCACACATACATGAAGTGTATAGTTGATGATGTTGGTACATATTGATGAGTCATAGTTGATGAGTAGTTGACACATGATTGGTACATACTTGGTACATGGCTGGATGCACTTGTTTATGGTATAGGTTGATTATAGGTTGGTGCATGGTTGATGCACTTGTTTATGGTACAAGTTGATTACAGGTTGAGGTACAGGTTGATGCATGGTTGATGCATGGTTCAGATTTATTGGTACATGTTTACAGCGGTATATCTCACAGTGGTAGTGTGACAATGGTTCCATCATTCTACTTCTACTTCAGGGTGGTAGGACGGGGCAAGGACGGGTGGTTGTAGCTGGAGAACATTGGGGGTTGTAGCCTCCTTATGGTTGTAGCCAAAGAATTGGGGAGTTGGAGCTTCCCTCAAGTTGTATCCTAAGAAACTAGGGGGTTGGAGCCTCCTTCCAGTTGTAGATATAAAACAAAGGAAGTTGGTGCTTCCAGTGAATGTAATTCTTCAAGACATATAAGAAAAAGCATTTCGTGGTTTTCTCTCGATTTGGGTTTCCACATAAAACACTGGTGTACTATGTATGTGTGTGATTGTTTATTTCTTAATGCTCATTATTGGATAATAATTCTACATTGATATAACATTTGAAGAAAAAGGATTATAATTACGCTATTACTTATTCACCCCCCCTCTCAGTAATCCAACAATTGGGCACGATTTCCGAACGTAGAGGAGAGCAATTAGCAAGGGTAAATGAGATAATAGAGTGCCCAACCCGATTTTGGATGCTCTTATGGTGGAGTATGTTGCCCACATGTGCGCACGAGCTTCCATGTGTGGGAGATTCAAATTTAATGGCAATCCTGGGAGCAATGGATTGGTGTGTATTTAGATCAATGTCCAAGTCTTTTGACTTGGACATTTGATCATAACCATATAAAGCATCTTTTAATCAATGCATGTAATAAATTTTATTGAATGTAATTGAATTCTTGTTCCCTAGAATCTAGGACAGTTACTGGTATTTAATGGTACTTTGTTCGACACTTCATCTGGTACCTCATCTGGTACTTCGTCCGGTATTCCTGTGTTAAGTGTATTTTCACCTCTCATAATGGATGGCCTGTAATTGGAAGTGTTTTGGACAACCACAATAGTTAATGAGCAGAGGCAGAATGCTCCAAGCTCACCCATTATTCTTGCATATGACATATAATGTCAAAACCTATAACGAATGGGTTATAGCAAGCATAAAACATATGTTGTCAAACCTATAGTATGTAGCTTGTAATGGAAGATAACCAATAAAGAGTGGTCTGTTAAATAACCAATAAAGAGTGGTTTGTTAAGTATGAGTTCAGTAATTTATAAGACACAAGAGCTAAGCAAAAAATAAATAACATGAATATCAATGTAATAACCTGTATCATGGTAATAATACAAAAATTCTTGCAAAGACTCATTTCTCCAGGCAATAATCATTTGTCAACTCATGAACCCCTCCCCCACACCTAAGTATTGTGACACCTTGTTGGCAGCGATTATGTGATTATTATTTCTATAAGCTGCCTACACAGGGTCTATGAAATTTTATTACTCTTTATGAGCGTTTCTCTAAACAACAGTTGTAAATTGTCACATTTTACCTATCATCTATTCATGCTTCGTTTTCATGACTGAAAGCATGAAAACGCGCAACTATCGTTACTATTCTGTTTTAAATTTTCATTGAAAGCATATGGTTCATTACAAAATTGCGATTTCTTGCTATGATCATGTTGCTCTCCTTGTTTGTGACCCTTTCGACTCTAAGCATGCATAAGATATTTATGGTTGTATGAATGAAAGACCCCACCATTTGATATTCGATTTTTGTATGGATTTTGGTTTGATTTTTTATCATATTTTCATGAAACTTTGGACTATTCGATTCTTGTAAACCTACCTAACTTTGCAATCAAACTATGATGCGCGCACTATGTTTTCAAAGTACTCTGGTCCTAGCATGTACCCAATGCCAAGGTGGCATACGATGTACAACCTTAGCATGGTCTTGGGTTTCACAAAACTCTTCACACGTGTTTTGATTAAACATATTGCCCATTCGTTTGAATCATCACAACATGTATTGATAAGTCTCGGGGGCTATGGATCCGTTGCGTTTTTGCAAACCCTACCTGTGTGTTGTACGTTAATTACCCGTCCATTCAGCATGGCTCCAGTGGTAAGGGTTGAATCGAATGGCATCCAAACTCTGCTCTCATATGACAATGCTAGGGAAGATTTGGAAAGGAACGGTTGGCATATTTTCATCGAAAAGTTTCAGGGTTTCAATCTTCAGGTTGCCCAAGAGTTTTCCTTAACCTTTGATGGTTGTAGGGAAAAAAATAGTGATGTGCAATTGGAAGTGACCGAAGAATTCTTGAGCCAGGCCACGAGATTGCTAGCTATTGGTTAGAAGTGGTTCAAAAACACGAAAGTAGAGGAAGTCCCTTGGACTTTACTGTTTACCTCATGAAAAATAACCAGCTGTGATCGAGGTATGCCAATTTCATTTTTGAAACCTAGGTGGCATGATTTACTTGTTGTAGTGAAGTAATTCTTCACATGTGAGGGACGATTCAGACTTGTTTTCCTTTATCATTTATGCCTACTTATGAGTTTTATTGGTTTTCCGTTGAATATGCCTTATTATCTACTCAGAAGTCTGTATAAAATGGGGAAAATATTTAGGAAACAGAGGTCATATTCAAGTCTTTTTCACCATGGACTCATTAAAATCATCCTCATGCATCAGTTAAAGTCACAAAATGACCATTGGGATTCATTTATTGCACGAAATGGTTTTGGAAACCCTGAGTTGGGAGAAGTTGATAAGCCAGTCATTGAGGAAACCCTTGTAAACCCAACGGCCTCTCCCCCACCTCTCCAGGCTTGTGATCTTTCCCCTAACAACAAACCCTTGAGCTACCCTAAGGTCATTCAACAGGATAGTCTACCGATCACACATCCAAAGGATTGTACTAAAACTATAAATAAACCTACAGGGAAGAAGTTAAAAGGCAGTGTTGATATCAATTTAAAAAAAAAAAGAGTTGGTCAGTTAATCTCTCAAAGTGTTCAAAATAAAATGAAACCTTGTGTAGACATGATCAACATGATTGAAGTGAGAGAAGTCTCAGACTCAGAAATTGACAAATTCCTTGCTGAAGAAGACCCCATGTCATTCAGGCTTTACCTTGACCGACCCTATAACTGTGTGGATAATCTGCCTCCTTGTTTGAAAAATAACCCAGAATTCCTTGGTATCCAGCTCTGTGACAAATCTACCATCCACATGGAGGATTCTCCAACCCATAATGTTGTTCTTGCTAATGCAAACTCCTTACAGTCACAATGTGATGCGTGCTGATCGTGGATCGACAGATACTATATCGATGTCCCACTGCTTCAGTCACGAGTCAAGTTTTTAAGAGACCAACTTGATATGTTGACAAATGAAAAAAATAGACTTGAATCCATCATCCAAGGGAATGAGAAGCGTTTAAAAACTACAGGTCATGTGATTTTCAAAAATGTAGAGGCAGCTACAATTATCGTTAACTCCAAAGTTTCTTGATAACGTTTTGATTTCATGATTAGAGGTATGATTATTTTTATTTAATAGCATGAGTATGTCATTCTTAAGTTGGGATATTCGATTTTATTGAATAAAACTATTTTTTTTATTAAGATTAGGTTGTTTTGTTTATTCAATAAAATAAGATTGCATTTGCTATTATAACTAGCTACAAAACCGCAAGATTCTGTAGCCACTTAAGAAAATTCAAATTGTTTGATTTGATGATTGAAAACATATCTAAGATCTTCTTATTTTCATTTGTTTTTAGGATAATTAAGGAGCCCGTGATTTCAAATATGATATGAGGCACTTTTTGAAGATCTCCCAACCATATCAATTTTGTATTTTGAGTAAACAGAATTAGACTGTTGGTAGTTTTTTGATATCCAGTGAAATCAGAGTGGTTGCATCCCCCTTTATTTTTTGAAATCAATTTGATCTTATCAACAGGAAACAGTCATGATTCCTGAAACCTATATAAACATATCATTTTGTAAACACTCCTCATCTCACCCTGGGGCAAGAGTAAGGGCATTTTTATCGTAGACTTGAATGAAACAAAATACACGTTACAGCTTTAGCTTTTCTGTATGATGTTTTGATTCAGGTTATGTGTATGTTAATTTGATAATAGATGGTGATTGCCTTCGTCATTGTGATTTATTACCATTTGAAATGATTCATTTTATATGCTTCCCATATCTTATGTTTCAGATACAATATATACATAGTGATCATCTATCCAATTTAAATTAGTAGATTTATCTCTAATTTCTATTGAATGTCTGCATGCAAGTTCTTACAAGAAGATTTATCTCGTCGTAATTACTTGTAAATATTTAGATCACTATAACTCTATCCCTTTTGTGTTCTGTTATCAAAACTTCATATCCAACGCATTGTTTCGCTTTTTTTTGAAGCAAATCTCAAGATCTGTTGCAGGTTTACCTCTCAGATAAAGGTGGTTGGATATTCAATATCGAACAACCATTGGATGCAATAACAGGTTAGCCTGTTATTTGATTTCGTTAGTTTGATGAATATAAAAGTTTTTATCTATATAGAACATTTTCTACTATCTATTATTTTCTGTTCAATTAGGAAGTTTAATGTGTGATGTCATGAGTGTATACATCTAAGAAAACAAACCAAAAAAAAATTAGATAGTATTTTCACTTTCTTTAATTATTGTTGCTAAAGGAACCAATTTGCATTTGATTTTTTCGAGTTTAGATTAAAACTCGTGTTTTTGTACAGATTGTATATAAAGTTATTGATCATATTTCGGTTAAATAAATTGTACATATATATACTTAAATGTACTTATAGATTTTAGTAATTGTTATTTATTAGGTTATTGTTTTTCCTTTAGTTATTTTTTCTTTATTTAGGACTTAAATTGACCAATGGAGCCGCAAAACCCATCAGAGTGAATTAATCCAAACGGATTGGGTTAATTGGACAACCCCGGACCGGATTCACTCCTCCATTTGACGAGTGGTCAATTTCGTCCGTCAACACACCTCACAATCAAACGTATAGGAAACTAGTCAGTATCCCCCAATAACTGAAGATTTATAGTATGTCAAGTGTAAAGATAAAATTTCACAGCTTGGTCTGACGAGACATTTAAAAGATGACCCCACCTATAGGATAAGAGATCCAATATATAGATAAGAAGAGGTAGGCAAGAGAGTTTCAAGATATTCTTAGAGTCATTTCCCAATGGAAAGTTTATGAGATTCATTAACCTTAACTTAACCACACATACTCCATGTCATATTTGTATACAAGTAATGTTGTACATTAGGACATGTTTTTATTTATTATTTATTTTTGTCAGATTACCATCCTCGCTAGGTAGAACGTCCCATTGCCAACAAGCCTTTTCAGTACTCCGACGGGTTTACCTAGTCATACCATAGGCCGGTACCTGCTTCCAGCAGACCTGTTCAGTATCCTGGTGGGTTAGCCTCTTAAACCCTCAGAGACTGGCCCTCCATCCTTTAAGATTTTTAATATAATATTTCTTATGCAAGAAGATGGGGGTACAACTCTGAAAACAATTTTTTCTTTCTTTTTTTTCACTTGGGATGGTATTTATGTTAGAGGATGACTTTCCGTTATATTGTTTAAGTGGTTGTCCTAATGTAAGGGGTACTTAAGCATACGTGGCCTATCTAAAGATATGGTATAATCAATCTATTTAGTGTGTAGTGGATGGTACCATTGAGAAAGAACAAAAAGGTATCTCTAGGCTCAACTTACTTTCTTCCTTTGTAGTTATTATGATGTTTCCATGGCTAACTGCTAATTTAGACCTCATTGTTACTCCTTGATAAAGACACTTGACTTACTTACTCAAGTTTCTTGGAAAAACTGTACGAGAGACCTCTAGGCTTGATAGTTATGGTATCACTTCCTTATAGAGTGGTGAAGCGTTTCAAGAGAAACTGCTTTAGAATGCCTTAAAAAATGAGAATATTTGCAGAAATATGGCTAACTACAGTAAGTCAATATTCATTTGATGCTTTAGAAGACACAAAATTTAAGTATAACAATATTTTGAAGAAATATCCTTGAAACTATGTACTCCCAGTGAAATAAATACTTATAGAAACCTCTAGAGTTTCCTTATTAACAAAATGAAAAAACTATTTACAAATATATAGTAGGAAAATCAGAAAAGTTTTCAAGAACAAGGGGGGACTTCCACATCTACTAAGGCCAATGCCATGTCATCTGAAATGACCTGTAGAAAATCTTCTCTGGAAATGGGCTTATGATAAAATTTAAGTCGGTGTCCATTTACCACAAAGGCGACTTGTCCATCATCAATTGTTTTAATTTTTATAGCTCCATTGTCATATACAGTGTCTACCTCGTAAGGGCCCAACCAACGGGTGGTAAGTTTTACTTTGAAGTTTTTGAATCGAGAATCAAACAACAAGGCCCAATCACCAGGCTGGAAGTGCTTCTTCTTAATAAACTTGTCATGCCACTTGCTTCTCTGGTTTTGGACTAATATCATCCGTTGGATGACATCTTGCCTAATTTCATCCAGCTCATTTAGTTGTAGTTATCATTTCTTTTGAGCCTCATCCAAGTTCAATCCTAACTCTACGGCAATACGAAAGGTCCTTACTTGGAATTCTATACATAAAAGTAATTTTTTCCCATACACTAGGTCATAAGGGGTATGCCCAGTGGTATTCCTCCAGTAGTCCGGTATGCCCACAAAGCCTCTGGGAGCCTATCAGCCCAATCCTGGTGATGTGACTGAACATTCTTGGTCAAGATGGCTTCCAAAACTTTGTTTGTGGATTCTGCCTGACCATTGGCTTGCGGGTGGTATGGAGAAGATTTACGGTGTTTAATCCCATATTTATCTATTAGCTCTTTCATCATCTTGGAAGTAAATTGAGTGCCTTGGTCGGTAACATTTTCACGAGGGACACCGAAGTGGGTAAATATGTATTCATAGATGAATTCAACAACAGAATTCTCTGTAGCTCTAAATAGGGCTTTTGTTTGTACCCATTTGGTGACATATTCCGTACAAACTAAGATATAGTTCTTCCTATGGGACATGGGTGAAATTGGTCCTACAAATTAGAGGGCCCATTTTTCAAAGGGTTCTATCATAACTTGGGCCTGTAAAGGCATTTTGTCAGATGACGTAGGTCTTTCTATCCTTTGGCAACTATCACAACTTCTCACATACTTGGAAGCATCTTTGAAAATGCTAGGCCAATAGTAACCTAAATGTAATACCTTATATGTTGTGCATTTGTTAGAGAAATGGCCACCACATGGTCCATCATGACAACTTCGTAGTATATCAGGTACCTCGTCCTCTCAGAAACATCTACGAATAATCAAATCAGGACCTGTGCGAAAAAGATCATGACCAACCCAAGAGTAATTAGCACTCTGTGTAGTAATTTTCCACTTTTCATGAGGCGAAAAATGAGACGGTAACTTCCTAGTGGCCAAATATTTTTCCATATCCGCAAACCATGGGGTATTGACAGAGAGGGAAAATAGGTTCTTGTCTGGAAAACGATCATCTACAGGGATATCATCATCCTCATTTTTTATTCGGGAAAGAAAGTCATCTACTACATTATCCTTTCCAGGTCAGTCAAGCACAATAATATTAAATTCTTGCAATAAAAAGAGCCACCTAGTCACTTGGCCATTAGTTATAGGTTTATTCATGAGGAACCTAATGGCGGAATGATCAGTGTGTACAAATACTTAATAACTTGTAATGTAATGACAAAAATTTTTAATAGCATGAACAACTGCCAAGAACTCTTTCTCAGTGACTGTGTAGTTTAACTTGGCAGGGGACAAGTTCTTGCTTACAAAATAAATGGCATAGGACTGTTGGTCCTCTTTCTGCCCTAATACCCCTCCTATTGCGGTGTCAGAGGAATAAGTGGATATATGAAATGGGAGAGTCGAATTGGGCCCTCTAAGAAATGGTGCCATAGATAGCTTAGCTTTCAGGGTTTCAAAGGCATTTTGACACTGCTCAGTCCAAACAAAATCAACATCTTTTATCAATAATCCAAACATAGGTGCAACAATCTTTGAAATTTTTTCAATAAACCATTTGTAATATTTGGCATGTCCGAGAAAGATTCTCACCTCTTTCTAAGTCTTGGGGGGTGGAAGTCTAATAATGACCTCAATATTTGCAGTATCAACTTTTATTCCTTCAGATGAAACATGATGTCCTAGAACCACTCCTTCAGCTAAAAGCATTTTTCATTTTTCATGACTTAGAGATAGGTTCATTTCCTGGCATCTGATGAGGAATTTTTCTAAGCTGTCTAAGGCTTCCTGGTAGGTGTTTCCATAGACTGTGAAGTTATCCATGTATACCTCCACACAATCATGAATAAGATCGGAAAATATCCCTAATACTGCTCAGTGAAATGTGGCAGGAGCATTACACAATCCAAATGGTAAGACCCTATAGGCATAGGTGCCCCATGGACAAGTAAAATTAGTCTTGTCTTGGTCCTCAGGTGCCATAAAAATTTGGTTGTACCCACTGTACCCATCTAGAAAGGAGAAATTAACTTGGTCAATAAAAGGAAGAGGAAAGTAGTCTTTCAGAGTGGCCTTATTGAGTTCTCAGAAATCAACACAGATTCTCCATTTCTCGGTCACTTTATTTGGAACCACTACAAGTGGGGATACCCACTTACTGTTAGAGATGGGATAGATAAATCTGACATTTAACAACTTTTGGATTTCCTCCTTGACTGTATCTTTGAGTGTTGGGTTCATCCTTCTCTGGGGTTGCCTAACAGGTGTCACTTCCCCCTGGGTATATATGTGATGGATGCATGTGTCAGGGTGTATACCCTTCATGTCAGTGTATTCCCAGGCAAATGCTCTTGATTGTTCTTTAAGGATATCTACTAACTGTTTCCATTGGTCTGTATCTATCTCAAAGTTTATATGTAAAAATTTCCCTAGACTAATCTTGTAGGGCATAGTATAAGACATGACAGACTCATCTATTTCGAAAATAAAAGATGCCAAAGAAAAAATGGATGGGTCTAATTGTTCTTGAAATTCTTCCCCAAACATGTACTCAAATTGGGGAAAAGACTGTGGAAAATCCACACATGTAATAGCATAAATGAATTGGTTTAACACATTTTCTATTGTGTGCTCTTGAAGTGCCCATGCAGGGTCACTTGGAAATACGGGTTCTTACCAATCTTCATTCTCGTATGTACACTCAAGCCACTGTAGATTCTATATAATAGGTTGAGCTAGAGGGTAAATGGTGAGCTTCTGGATAGAGAGACCATTTGAGATGGTCATTTCTCCTTGTCTACAACCAATAAATGCATTGGCTATGGCTAGCCAAGGTCTTCCCAAAATAATGGGATGGCCTCTGGCAGGATCCTTTGAATGAATGACAAGAAAATCTACGGGGTACTCCCATGAGGCTAAAGTAACCATGACATCATCTAAAATCCCTTCAGGTATAACCCTAGTTTTATCTTCTAATTCCAAAATGGTTGGGGTAGGCTGAAGAAGAGATTGTAATTGTAATTGTTCCAAGGTAGTAGCAGTCATAACATTGATGGCTTCCCCTAGGTCTATGAGAGTGTTTCCAATGGAGACCTCTTTAATGGTTATGGTCACTATGGGGTTTCTTGGATTCCCATATTTTGCTAGCTTTGGCTGCTCTGATATGTACTCAGAGAGTCCTCCTACCAAATGTACTGTAGGAGGGTCCTTTTGCTTCCTACCGGGCTTCTTAATACACAATTCTTTGACTACCTTACTATAGATTGGAATGTCTTTAATGTCTTGAAGCAAGCGAATCTTGACACAAATATTTTTCAACTCATTCAAAATGTCAAATTCCAGTCGGGTGGTAGGTTTCTCGATTACCAATCGGTCTGGATAAGAAGGGACCTTCATAATTTGTGAAGGTTCATTTTGGGGAAGCTTGGGTTCTTTATTTTTTGGGATAATAACATCTTCCCACCAGGTGTCATCCGTGGGTTGTTTGGTGGTTTCTTCTTCTAGTTCTTCCTAGATGACTACTGAAGGTCTCTGCCTATATAGAACTTTTCCCAATCTTAGTTCAATTTCATGTAATGGAACTGGAGTATTAACATATGTCGGGAAGCCCTGCATATCAACATTGTTAAAAAGTTGAGGGGGTTATTAGGATTCGACATTGGATGTGCCGGTAATAGTGTCGGTTTCGGGGAGCTTGCATTTTGAAATTGTAGTGGTTGTTGTTGTGGGATAGGAGGTAAAGGTGGTGGAACAAAACCTGGCAAAAGTTGTGGAGTGTTCGATGAGAACTAAGGATAAGGATGGTTGTACATAGGGATAGGTGGAGCTTAAGGGTTTCTTTGGTTGTGTCCTCCCCTCCATCCAAAAAATCCAAGGATGTTGGTACTGAGTAGACCATTTTTTCCAACCTGGTGAGTTCCACTGTTGTTGTTAATAATAGGGTGGAACTTGAGACTGTATATCTGGGTATGTGGGTTGATTCCTAGTCTTCCATGGCCTCCTAGGTGCATAAGAAGATTCCCTAGGATCTCCACTCCTATAGATGGCTAATAAACTGGGCAATGATGGACATTTTTTAGTCACATGGTCTTCTGTATAGAATCCACAAACTGAAATGCTATCTAATGGGCACTCTCTTGAGGAATGCTTCCTCCTGCATCTTGGGAAATATATGCTCATTGCTGCATTTTCCTCTTCCTGTTTCTTTTTGAGTTTAAGGGTATCCAACTGGGAACCTATTGTGATTAAGATGTCAGTCTTAAATTTTTCTAAAGGTTCCCTATCTCTGCTCTCGTAATACCACCTGAACTAACTAGTTTTAAGCTTATGTTGTAAGGGTCCCGAGCATTCTTTCATGTTTTGACTCTACTCCTTGAGTAAGTTTTACACATTTCACATATTTCAGCAAATGGTTTGTGAGATATGTCACCTGATGCCATTAGGTTAAGCATCTCTAAATATTCTTCTGAAATTCCCTTAAGGAAAAGAGCCCTAATTCTATCCTCTGGGAGGTCATGGTATTTTCACTTCTGAGAGATATAACTAAATATTTCCATATAATCTTCGAGAGTCTCGTCTTCTAATTGTTGGATTCTAAAAATGTCATTACGAGACTCTTTAGTCTTGCAGTAGTCTTGGTACTTCTTGAGAAATATTTCTTTCATGGATTCCCAAGACCTAATACTGGATTCTCCCAACCCCATGAACCATCTTAGTGCAGAGTCTTTGAGGGTGGTAGGAAAGATTTTTAATTTCTGGGCATCTTGCACATAGTTGTAGCTCCTGCACAAGATGTCAAATTCAAATAGTAAGGTGTCTGGATCTTCACTATTTTTACCATAAAAGTTAGGCAGTGCTGAGAGAGGAATATTTTTCATGTTGACATTTGGAGTGGTGTCTAAAATCAGAAACCTGAAGGTAGTTTCGGTTTGGTTTCTAGATTCCTCTTCCTCTCCATGTCTTACATTGTTATGGTCCTCCTGATCACCCATATTGGCCTGGTTTCCAAAAAGAGAGTACCTAAGTGGTTTTATCTTTGAAAAGAACAAGGTTTCCCTTTGATGAAAAGGTCTTCCTACTGATTGGATGTCTGGGACTCTACTCGAGCCGGTTGATATTATTGGTGCCAAAGTTTCTATGTTAATATGAGAGATAATTACATTGGTTGAACTACCAAACAAAAGATTCACATGTTTAGGGTCTATGATATCTTCAAAATTAGGATTCCCTGGTGGTGGTGTAAAAGCAAAGGTTGTATTGTTTGGTTCCACTGAAGGCTCGAGTGGTCTTGCCTTTTGTCCTCATATGATTGATGCTTTAGTTTTTTGTTCTATAGTGCTCCCTATGTTAGTCCCTTCAGAGACTATTTTATCTCTTTGAGTCGAGCTAGCTTCTATTTTTCGGTATCAGTCTGCAGATTTTATAAGTGGAACGTTCCTTCCCCCAAAGAGATCGAAAGGAACCTTGGTTGAAAGGTTTGATTTTTTTTTAATGTATCTACCTTGTGGATCTCTAGGCCTATTCATGAAAGAAAGCAAAAACAAAAAGAAAAAGATACCATTTGATTCCTAGGTCTATTCATGAAAAATAAAAACAAAAAGAAAAACTACCATTGGGTTTGGGGGAACCTGCTATAGCAGATGCGCAGGTTCTTACCTCTCATCTTAAATTTCCCCCGCCACCAAACTAATGCTAAGGTATAGAAATGGTCTAATTCCTAATTACTTCTTACCTTGAGACAACTCCCCGACAATGACGCCAAAAATGATGGGTGATTTATATGTACTAAAAAAGACACTAAACTACCCTCAATTAAATTGTCAACCCAAACAAGTAAACTTAGAGTTGTAGAAAACTATATGCCAAAGGTAAAAAGGTTGATAGGAGTGTAGTCTAACTAATGAAAGCAGCTATCTAAGGCTAATCTACGCAAGCAAACCTATATAATTAGAAAACCCTACTAAGCAACTTGAAGCTAAGTAACCTAAGTACTTTTGGGCCAAGGATTGATGGACAATCCTAAGAAAGAAAATAAAAACTCTATGTAAAGCAAAATTAGTTCAACAATAAGCAAAAACAAGCTACTAAGCATCATAAGCAAATGACAAAAGAAAACTTATTTAACTTGCCAACCTACATTCAATGAGAAACTACTCTATGAAAGCAAATAAATAAGCAAGTAAGCAAAAACACCTATCTAACCTATCAAAGCAAATAGACAAGTAAGAAAAAACAACTATCTAACCTACTAAAGCAAATAAGCAAGCAAGCAAAAACAACTATCTAACCTATTAAATCAAATAGATGGGTAAGCAAAGACAACTAACTACTGCAAGCAAAAACTTCTAATTGAACAACTATTTAGCCTAAGAGGCAAGTGGCAAAACTATTTCTCTTGCATGAAAGGAAATTTAAATGCACAATGCAATGCATGAAAGGAAATCTATTCTATTGAAAGCAAGAAAGACTACCAACTAAACTTATGAAAACAAGAAACTATCTCTTCTAATCTATGAAAGCAAGAAACTATCTTTAATCTATGAAACACTCAAATGTAATTTTGGTGGTTGTGTGAATGCCTTTGGTGGTGACAGATGATATCTCGATGACACTTGACAACAAAGGACAATTCCAACGGTATAAACTCAACACTAATCTCAATGGCAAAATGAAAGGTATGGATTAAACAATCTAAGCAGAATTTAGCCATGTCAAAGATAATGTTAAATACCCTGCATATTCATGTATGAAACATCAATAATATAACGAGGTTATTATTCCAATTCTACACTATGTAAGCAAACTAGATTCATTCATTAACTAAGAAATTCAATTGCACTTTAATTCTAAGAAAGGAAATAGGGTGAAATAAAACCATACTATGTCTATTTTAACCATTCAAACTATGATAAGAAAATGAATTAAAAACATATATTAAACTATGATATTAAGAAGTAAATTGACAATTACATTAACCAATAACTAAGTAAATGAAATCTATGTAAAACTAAGATAAGAAAATTATAAAAATTGGAAGTAAATCTACCCATCCATCAATCCTTGTCAGAAGAAAACCCAAATTAAAACTATGTTCTGTTCTAATTAAAAATCTATTCTAAACTTGATTGTAAAATTATAAAAGAAAGCATCATTTAACATCTACGTTGCACACGGGGTTAGTATAAAGAGAGAGAGACTTTCTAATTGCACACAGGGTTAGTATAGAGACTTGCAAGCCTGTTCCTAATCTATAAAATCAACACATACTAACACATATCATCATCTAACCTGCAAAAGAGAAGTAAAATAGTAAGCTACAACAAACTAATTAATTAAATAAAAACATGCATATATAGGAAATAAGAAAGAGCAATTTGAATTAAGTAATGCATAAATAAACATAAGAACAATCACCAAATTGTTGGTGGGCACCCCAGTAAGTCGTGTCTACCTCCTACAATCACACCATGAACTTAACAAGGCGAATTCACCATGAAAGCTTGAAAGCGCAGTTCTGGCACAATTCTGGCAATGTAAAACTAAAAACAGAGGAAAATGAGTTTTGTCTCCAATACAATGGTTCTTCTACTTAAAAATCATCTAACCACCTCAGGGGTATTTATAACATTTACAAACCAAGTGGTTGACCACAGGAGGGTCGAACCACCTCTAAATTCGGAAAAATACAATAAATGATGCCATAATTAACAAAACAGAGCAAGCCAATAATCGCCATCTTTAGAAAACTGAAACTGAGTTGTCTTGAGCTTAGTAGCTGGAGGGGGTGATCATGAAGAAAACCCATGTGCCCAATTTGTCCATCATTGGCCGCCAATGCCATAATCGCCAACTTGCCTTGCACTTTTGTGTAATATTGGGTGCTAGAACAAGTGTCGGATCAAGTACCGGAACAAGTGCTAGAACGATTGCCAGATCAAGTGCCAAAACTGGAAACATGGTGCGTTTTTTCCTGTAACAGCAAAAAAACATGAATTAACTCTTGGAAAGCATAGAACATGATGAATTAAACTTGATTTAATCATTAAACATGAATTACACGTACTTTATGGCGATCATACCATTTTATCATAAAATTCTTCAAAACGCTCCTTTGAAAGATGAAAAATGCATATGTACATATGGAAAAAAGTGTATAATAACGTCATGAAAATGATCATATCTCGGGCCCAACACTATGCCACATAAATTTTTCGAACTACATGCAATTAAAACATATACACATAGAACTATTGTAGAACTTTATATATATAACGTAAAGAAACAAATGCATTCTATAATTGCACGTATTCATACTGAAATAACAGTAAAGACATACATGTAGCATATACATGCAATACCCATAACTATAAGGACAGTTATAACCACACATAGGATAAACCCACAAAAATAAACACATAAATAATAATGCAGCATGTAAATTTATCACATAGTTGACACTTATCTTGGTAAGAATATCACCACCTGCGTGCAGAATTCCATGAACCTCTCAGCCTTAGACCACACTGCTCATCACTCTCAGCAATGGGTCAACCCCAAACTAGGACTAAACTCCACCCGGGTAAAGGGATTCAAAACCAAGCTAACAACTCAAGGAGTACAATTTGATCTCCGATGATCACTGAAGTCATATAGGTATTGGTATAACGAAAAAGAAGAAAAAATCAGGAAAGTTGCGACCACATACTGATGTCTTCAAGTCTTCTACACAATTTTCCAAAGGTGCAAGTCTACATCATGTGAATAAAGGAGTTTAGGTTGAACACAATGAGACGTCGTTTGGTTATCGGTCATTGAGGTATATCGTTAACAAATGCAAGACAACCTACTAATAATTAAAGTAGGTGTAAAGGCACCGAGTACATTCTTACAAGTGTGAATAAAGGAGCCGATGTCGAACACCTAAAGAATCCATCGATCAAGAGACATTGATGTATTCCCAACTGTCGATGGCGATAAAACCTACCACTAATGACTGCAAGACTCAAGGTATTCATAAGACTCTAGTCTTTTTTTCAGAATAGATGAGTTGAAGTCTATGGAAAGAGACCCATTGAAAGGAGATCATTAAGGTATCTCTCATCAATCAACACGAGGTACAAAGCAGGAGCTTCATGATTTGGAGTAAATCGGACGAAGAACATGTTCATGAACCAACGAACCTGTGCATCTTTTGTGTGTGCCAAGTGCAAGTGGTACATGAAAAAGACCCTCTGAATAGCAAGCAATAATGAAAACTGTTGACAAAGGAAAGGAAACCACCAATACGTCTAATGGCATCCAAGACACTGCATGAATCCCAATGTGTGAATAGATGTATTATTTTCGAACATAAGGGAAACCACCTAGCCAACGACCAATTATGAAGTGTCGATTATTGGGTTCAAGGTTGCCTACCAATGATGAAAGTAGGACCAGGGTGCATGATAGGGCTACAATATCATGTGATTCTGAGACAAACTGAGGGTATGGATGACATACAAAGTCAAGAGTTCTAAGAAGTGACCGACATAGGTTGATAGACTTCCTTTGAACAAGAGCATGAGACATATGGAAGACTCTGACAACATAGACTCAATGATGGAATCATGAGATGTAGGAGGCATCAATGAAATTCTCTATGGGGACTGGAAGAGTAACCAGTCGGTAGAGAAGACTTTGTAACGATCTCAGCTTCCTAAGGCCATGCTAATCCCAAAATTATGATGACAAATGGACTCGATAAATTTTTGCTCTATTCAAAGGCGACATGACTACTTGCCAATATAAGATAATACTCCCTTCTTGCCCATCTTTTTTTGTGTTTTCATATACAAATGAATGTTATGATACAAAGGAGGAAACGAGTGTCACAATTAAGAAAAACTAGTTCCATTAGTGGAACATACCTATGCTCAATGCAAGGAGATGCATGCAAGAGATGGACACTCGGGGGAATGTTCCCTCCTAGGTATAGGGTATCAAATTGTGAAGGATATAAATGAGGCTCTGCTTGGTTGAGGATGCAAAAATTGCTGAGGAAAATAGTTTATAATGCAAAGTGAGAACTGGCTATAGGCTCAATACTGCAAGTAAGGGCATGAGATGAAATCACAACTTAACGCCAAAAACTGTCCTTTTTCATGTCATTTAGTCTACTTGGTGTGAAAAATGGATAAACTTGTGCCAAATAGACATCCTTTCAAGTCCAATTTACGAGTGTGAAAGAGACAAGTTCACTCGACAATCTTTTCTCTTTTTGAAGACGAGTTGGAAAAGAGCTTAAACTAAAATCGGTTGGGAGTCCTCTAGGTATAAGGTTGCATGTTTATGAGTGAGAAATGAGGCTCAACATAAATTCATGTATTATCTATAAGGGACTCTCGGTCCTATGGAAAAAATCTCTCCATGGGCACCAGATGAAGTAGGGGATCTAAATAGGGCACCCATGTTCGGTAAGTCTCTACCACTTGATAACGACACTACTTATAGTAGATAGAAAGTTCGGTGTCGCAACAAATGGGTTCGCACCTAAGGCATAAAAAGTGACAGTTATAGGACAATGCGAAAATGCATGATCAAATGGATACCTATCCTATATGTTGGGTAGTGAAAATACCTGCCCATGGTGATGAACAACCAACATAACGTTGAAATCCGTAAGAATCCCTAGTAAAAACTACAAAAACCAACTCAATCCACCTTTATAATAGTCCATTAGGTGAAAAAATGACTCAAAACTATAGAAAGTGGGTAAAAACTATTATAAATAGTAACAAAACCAAAAATTACTGTCATTTTGACTTTTCACCCAAATAGTGAAAATTGGACCAAAATACCTTCGAGATTCAACTGGTGATTGCGGGAGCATCAGGCAATGAAATCAATATCTTTGTCGAGGTTATGGATGCTCGTTGGAAGCGGAGCAAGGCTTGTGACACCAAGGTGACTCCATCGGGGATATGGACACTCGTTGGCAACGAAGCAACACCAGAGAAATGAATTATTTCATGTATTATTAGCATTCTTGATGTTTTGTTTCTACTTTACTATCTACATCTTCCTTTCAACCATTTACCATGAAGTTTGATATAAATTTTAAAGCAATCTATTAAATTTGAATAGGTCTCACCCCTCTTTGAATCACCTCGTTCTTTTCAATATGCAAGTCATGGGACCTATATTTTCTCCCTTATTATTTTGTGTGATGGATTTTCTTCCTAATAAAATCATGTATAGACACCATTTTGCAGAGATCCAAGGCTTCTCCTAGTGTGTCACCATTTGTTCTGACGGTAACTACAATCCCTCCATTTTACCTTATCTTTTGACACTTCCCTAAAAATGGAGCCTCCTTACTTTTTGAACCCAAGAGAAAACCTCATAAGCCCCTTCTTCATTGAAAGGTTTCTTCTGATAACTCATGATTCACTTGAGAAAATGAGAAAACATTTAAATTTGAAGTTTAAAATTTGATCGGCAAAGTTAATTTCAACTCCTCCAAACAACTCAAAGGAGTTACTTCAAACTCCTTCGAACATCTCGGAGAAGTTCTTGTCAATCATTTAGATAAGAAAAGACTATCGTGAGAGCTGAGAAGAACCCCTCTGATCATATTGGAGGAGTTACTTCTAACTCCTCTGATATGTTCGGAGGAGTTACTCTTGTCTCTTTCGAACAAATTCAACAAACTTGCTTTAAAATCCTCCAACCTAAGCTACTGCATTAAATTCCATTAATTGACCTAAGGCTAGATAACGTGAAACTGGGTTAAGACTATTGTCATTCGAGTATTTGTAATTGAGATAGAAAATAGAGGAAAAAGGCATTCAGTTGAACATCATTTAAAACCCTCTCCTATCATTTTCCAACACGTGGCAACATAAATGGGTAAGGTTACCTTCCTCTCTCCTTTTCTTTAAGATAGGGTTAATTTTTTCCTTTTTTATTTTCTTGCGTGCCCCTTAGTCCTAGACAATATTTCTCCCTTTCCGACAATTCTTCACTTTTCCCTCGTCAAACCCTTCATGTTTTTCACCAATATTAAATTGGTTCTCAATCTACTCCTGGCTATGGAGTATACAAACAATCAACCTTTCTCCTCTTCTTAAGATGCAATCAATTCTTTTTTCTATTCACGCTTTTAACCATTGAAAAAACCCCCCTTCAAACTCGTCTAAGGCATAGAGTCTTGACCTAAGTAAACCCTTAACATCCCTCCTTTTCCTCTAGGTTGGTCTAAGTATTCCTTGCCATTCCTCGTGTTTGTGAAAAACTCAATCTGGAAACTTGTTTAGTAACTCCTCAAGCATATTGGAGAAGTTACTACTAACTTCTCTGATATACTCGGGAGAGTTGAACTCAACTCCTACACACACCTTCAGAGAAATTGGAAACAACTCCTCCAGTCATATTGGAGGATTTAATATTAACTCCTTCGATACGATTGGAGGAGCTCCTTGTAAGACCTTCGAGCACCCCAAGACTTTGGCTAAAACTATTCTGAATACTTATCAGAGAAGTTACTAACAACTCCTCTAATATGATCAGAGGAGTTTTTATTAACTCATCTAATATGATCGGAGGAGTTACTCTTTTTTCCTTTGATCTACATCTAGAGAACTCATGATTCACTTGAGAAAATGAGAAAACATTTAAAGTTGAAGTTTAAAATTTGATCGGCAAAGTTGCTTTCAATTCCTCTGAACATCTTGGAGGAGATACTTCAAACTCCTTCGAATGGCTCGAAGAAGTTCTTGTCAATCATTTCGATAAGAAAATACTATCGCGAGAGATGAGAAGAACCCCTATGATCATATCGAAGGAGTTACTTCTAACTCCTCTGATATGTTTGGAGGAGTTACTCTTATATCTTCCGAACAAATTCGACAAAATTGTTTTAAAAGCATCCAACCTAACCTACCACATTAAATTCCATTAATTGAATTGAGGCTATATAAAGTGAAACAGGGTTAAGACTATTGTCATTCAACTATTTTCAATTGAAATAGAAAACATAGGACAAAGTCATTGAGATGAACGTTGTTCGAAACCCTCCCTATCCTTTTCCAACGCATGGAAACATAAACGGGTAAGGTTACCTTCCTCCCTCCTTTTATTTAAGATAGGGTTAAGTTTTTCCTTTTTTATTTTCTTTTGTGTCCCTTAGTCCTAGACCATATTTCTCCCTTTCCGACCATTCTTCACTTCGCCCTCATCAAACCCTTCATGTTTTTTACCAATCTTAAATTGGTTCTCAATCTACTCCTGGATATTGAGTATACAAACAGTCGACCTTTCTCCTCTTCTTAAGATGCAATCGATTCTTTTTTATATTATTTCTTTTAACCATTGCAAAAAAACCCCTCCAAACTCGTCTAAGGCATGGAGGCTTGACATAAGTAAACCAAAAATGTCCCTCGTATTCCTCTAGGTTGGTCAAATTATTCCTCGCCATTCCTTGTGTTTGTGAAAAACTCAATACAAAAACTTGTTTAGTAACTCTCTAAACATATCGAGGAATTTACTACTAAATTCTGTGATATACTCGGGAGAGTTGAACTCGACTCCTCCACACACCTTTGGAGAAATTGGAAACAAATCCTTTGATCGTATCAGAGGAGTTAATATTAACTCCTTTGATACAATTGAAGGAGTTCCTTGTAAGACCTTTGAGCACCCCAAAACTTTGGATAAAACTCTTCTGAATACTTATCGAAAAAGTTATTAACAACTCCTCTGATATGCTCAGAGGAGTTGTTATTAACTCCTCTGATATGATTGGAGGAGTCACTCTTTTTTTCTTCGATCTGCATCTAGAGAGATGTTTTGTTTTTCTCCGATTTTACTTTTTCAGGTTAATTCCCAAGATTTTTCACCCTAAAATCTCAATGGGCATTGACTTCTATTAACTTGACATTTACGAGAAACAACAAGCCATTAATGGTGTTCATTAATTCTTATGATTGCTTTGATCATTTAACAATTTTTCAAATAACATGCTCCAAATTTATCCTATCTGCAGGTTCAGACATGTCACCATGAAAGAAAACAACAATGAAATCAGCAGGCGTTGAACCATTTGGAAGCTCCTAGCAGACATCAGAGACAAAACGTGTCGAGGTCGTATACGACGATACATTAGTACTTCTAGACAACGAAGGAGAGACTTTGAGATGGGGGGAAGTCTATTACAAGTTCAAGAAATAAAACTTCTCTACAGAAGCAAAGGACCCAAGTGAGCTCTAGGCATTTAAGAACATCAGAAAATATGTAATTTTTAGGGTGGCGACACATCCAATAGTTTTCCCTTGTGCAGATTCCATCTGTTGGATTTTGAAAAATGCAGACATAGATAGTAGGTATATATTTAATGCAAGAAAAGAGTCTATAGCTTCATTTAGGCCTGATGATTTAGCTAAGTGTTACCATCTTGAGGCCGGAAACAAAAATCTATATGGTCGGCTCCTTAGTGAGTTGGAGCTCACACTGAAGGATTTGTTCCCCACTTTCTATAAAGCAGACAAACAATTCAAATATCATCCCAAGAGTCGATACCCCACAATCAATCTAAGAAGACCCTACCAATATATGGTATCCATGATGTGCAGGTTGTATGGGGAACCATATGCAACACACTTTACTTTGTCATATATGCCCTTAATTTATTTATGTGCAGATGTAGGGGCCTCGCTCAATTGGGAAAACATATTGTCTGATAATCTTAAATATGTGATTTCAATAGTTACACAAGCACAATCAGGTAGCTTCCCCAGTTTCCATATGTATTCATACCTTCTAAACATAATGTGCATTGCTCACAAATACCCGAACATGGGATGGATTTAGTTTCCTGTTGATTTCATTATTCATATCTACTACAAGGTGCTTTGGGAGCACAAATATCCAACACATTATCAAAGGATATGTGAACACTTCCTTTCCCGACTGTACGAGTTCATTTTTTGCACATCCCCACCTCATATGACCGACAAGGCCATAACAGTTATAAGGAGGATTGGGGATTGGTATTTAATGGAACATAGTACATATATAAGGATATACGGTGCAATGAAACCACCTCATCTACTTCCTAGCTCTGTCCCCGAAAATCTTGTGCTCCATGAAGTAGCATATCAAACCATCATACATGGGGTCAGAGGAATGTTATATAGATCGAAGAAAGCTATTTGGCCTCCATTTCCTATGTACATTGGCAATTACATTTTCAAAAACACCAAACGAGCACAAGCATAAGTAGACATCTTTATCTCCTATCATTTCAAAGAGGAAAGATTCAGGAGACACGACCCCAAGAAAATTGTCAAAGATAAATTTCATAACATGAGACTCCATTATGAGTAAACCATTGAGTTCATGGAAGAAGGAGTACATCAAAATTTCAGGACTTATTGTAACATCCCACGACCACCATTCTTGGGGTAAACGCCACCCACTCAAAACCAAATTGTTCTGAAACTGGTTGTAACACACCCAGCCACCCAAGCCAGTCATGCCACTTGAAACTATCATGATATAATATACATATATACATATATAATGCAAATTTTTTAACAGACATAAACATTTTTTTCATGCACATATTCATGCAGAAGTGACAATAAACACACATATGAAATATATACAGGCAATTCTGATAACATTCAAATGTGTACCTAAACACAACATTTAAACATAGAATGTACAATTAACATACATTTGGTACTTATGTTTTTATGAGGAGTACACCGACTGCGTGTAGACCTTCCAACAACCTCCTAGCCTTTGACCACACTACTCCAAGCTATCAGCATAAGTCACCCCTGAGTTAGGACTAAACTCCACCTAGGGAAAAGGAATCCTAGCCTAGACTGAGGCTACACGAATCTACACAATGCAACAAGAAGGATTCTCTCCAAGGAGCCTAGTTATGCCCACTTCTCACAAACTCTCATTCCCCACATTCCTGTCCCACCTTGGGAATATGTACCTTCATTGTTCCACAATCCATCAGTTGCTCCACTTCCCTTCCAGGGCTTCAGCAACAGGCTAGATCATGAATTTGTAGAGCTTTGTAGTTGTTTTTGGACTCTCTCCAGGAGAAATCACTTCCCCAACAAACTCTATCACCTGAAGAGAGTGCTCACAGGCTTGACAACCTTCTTCTTCAACCACGGGCCTAACAACTCACCTCTTAAACCATAGTATGAAAAAACGGCTAAGGAAAGGGATGGCTCAATAATTACAGAGGTTCAAAATCCCAGAGGTTCAAAAATGACAGAAATGGCTCTAGTTGTATGCATGCTCAGTGTGCGAGTGTATTGGACAAGGGATGGAAAGAATCGTGAGTGAACTCATGAGGAAATATGGCAAGAAATGATCAGAATGGTGAGAGCGAGAATGGTGAGAATCATCCCACTGCAGAATCATGAGAGAGCCAAAATGGTGAGAATGAAACCCCACAATGATGGAAATTCCCACATAAATCTGCATGCGTCCTGGGTGACACTTGGCTCTCTAGGAGTTCGTTCCTCTCCCCAAAGGAACTTAGGATAACTAGGTTTATTTCCAAACTTTAGTATTTTCAGGAAATACATTATAATATTCCCTTGGGTTAATCCCTCAAGATTAGACCCTTCCTCCTAGCCTCTCATCCCCATCCTTTTCCCTACCCAATAGAGCTTAGTTCCCCATAACTTTTTCTTCATGGTCAGTCTACATGCAACGATGTATTTTATTAATAATCTACATAATTACATATACAAAATCAAGCCCACTAGCCTTATCATTTAGGCTCTCCAGCCTAATAAATACATAAGCCTCCCAACTTATAAATACGCATCTCACCAGCCTATAAATATAATTACATTTCACAGGGGATCGGCCTTGGGGTATTACAATCCCCTCCCCTTATTTTTTCACTGACCTTAGTGCAACTCATTTACATAACATTAGCAATATTTTCAAAATATTCAAAAAAATGTGGGTATCCTGCCCGCATAGCATCTTCATGCTCTCATTTTGCATCCTCACGACCGTACCAGGTCAATTGGATCTTTACAAGCCCTATGGATTGATTCCGGATCTGATTGATTTTCTGGTCCATAATGCATACCAGATGCACTTGAAAAGCGTTTTCTTGCTCCACTTGAATCACATTCCAATAAATAAAATGATTAGCATCAGGTATATGTTTCTTAAGAAATGACACATGGAAACATTATGTATAAACATAGATTCAAGCATATAAGCTACTAGACCAATCCTCTCTAGGATTTCAAACAACCCACAATATATGGCTGCCAACTTGGAACAATTTCCCAACTTTAGGGAACTTCTGTTGGATTTCACCTTCAAGAAAACATGATCACCCACTTTAAATTCCCTATGATTTTTGTTCTTGTCAGCATAGGATTTTTGCTTGTCTTGGGAAGCCTTTAAATTTTGTTTAATCTTCAGCATTTGTTCTTTCATTTTTCTCTGAGAAACTCTAGCCCAACTATTTCTCTATCAATTGGGTTGTCCCATCTTACTGGTGTGTTGCACTTTCTACCATAAAGTGCCTCAAATGGGCTCATCTTCAGTGATGCTTGATACCCATTGTTGTAGGAACATTCTACCAAGTGTAGATATTATTCACATTTAGATGGTTTGTCCATCACATACATCCTTAGAATATCCTCTATCACTTTGTTCACTATTTCTATTTTCCCATCAAGCTCAGGATGATAAGTTGTGTTGAAGTTCAAATTCATTCTGAACCCTTTGAATAACTCCTTCCAGAACTTTGAGGTAAAATTTGGGTCTATGTCAGACACAATTATCTTGGGTATGCCATGAAAGTGCGCTACTTCCCTCATATAGATATCAACAAACATTGGTTTCCTTGTGAGTAACCTTCATATGCATGAAATGGGTGGCTTTAGTAAGATTGTCCACCACCACCATGATAGCATCATGTTGCTTGCTTGTTTTGGGCAATTTCATGATGAAATCCATTGTCACCACTTCCCTCTTCCACTCAGGAATGGAAAATCATTGTAGCGACCCAGTTGGGTGTCTATGCTAAACCTTGACCTTTTGACACACCATACATTTAGCAATGTACTCTGCAATCTCCCTCTTCATGCCTGGCCAATAATAATGGCTCTTGACTGCTGAAACTATTTTCTGATATCCTAGGTGCCCAAAATAAGGTACATTATGCATCTCTTTTAAAATCGCACTCCTCAATTCAAGAGAATTGGGTACATAAAATATGTTCATGTACAAGATAATTCCATCAATTCCCAATTCATAATCTTCAACTTCCTACTTCATTTTACCTTGCTGCAATTTTGTTACCAATTCCATGTACTGCAAACCATCTTTTACAGCCTCAAAATTTTTTCCTTCAAGATCTGCCTGATACATGATAATGGTTGTCGCATGCAGTTCATGAAATCTCCTAATGAGTGCATCATCCACTTTGTTCTCCTTTCCTTTGATGTGATTAATATCAAAGTCATACTCACAGAGGAATTCCTACCATATGTTCTTCCTAGCATTCAAAGTTGGTTGATAAAACAAGTATTTCAGACCATTATGGTTCTCCCTTAGCTCAAACCTCTTTCCCATGAGGTAATTCCTCCACTTATTCAAAGCATGCGCTATGGTTTCCAACTCCAAATCATGAGTGGCATAGAGAATTTCATTCTCTTCCATTTTTCTAGACTCAAAACATATCACAAACCCATTATGAGTAAGGAATCCATCAAGTCCTTCCTTGCACACATTTGTACAAACCACGAAATATTCATTCGGATCAAGAATCCTCAAAATTGGAGCATTGGTTAACAATTGCTTCAATTGTTGGAATCTCTTTTCACACTCAGTTTTCCATTGAAACTTCACCCCCATCCTTTGCAAGGAAGTGATTGGGTGACCAATTCTCGAAAACCCTACAATGAATCTTCTGTAGTATCCAGCTACACCCATGAAGGATCCGAATTTTTTCACATTCTTAGGTGTTGTCCACCCTTTAATGGCCTCAATATTTTCAAGGTCCAATGTTATCCCTTCTTCGGATATTATATGCCCCAAACAATGAATTTTGTTTTGATAAAATGAACACTTTCTCAATTTGGCATACAATTGATGCTCTCTTAGCACTTGTAACCCCATCCTCAATTGTTTCTCGTGCTCTTCTTCTGATTTGGAATATACAAGGATGTCATCTAGAAAGATAATGACAAACTTGTCTAAATATTCCTGGAAAACACCATTCGTTAAGAACATAAAAAAATTGGCACATTTGATAATTTGAATGGCACCACTGTGAATTTGTAATGACTGTACGTTGTCCTGAAGGAGGTCTTATTGATGTCTTCATCTTTGATCCTTACTTGATGGTATCTAGATCTGAGATTGATCTTTGAGAATATTTTTTCATCCTTTAACTGATCAAAGAGATCATCGATCCTTGGCAAGGGATATTTGTTCTTTATAGTCACTTTGTTCAATTGTCTAAAATAAATGCACAATATCAATGTCCCATATTTCTTCTTCACAAACAAGATTGGGGCACCCCAAGGAGACACACTTGGGCGTACATACCCATTCTTTAAAATATCTTCAAGCTGCATTTGCAACTCCTTCATCTCAGGTGTACTCATTCTGTAGGGAGTCTTTGATACTAGAGTTGCTCCAGGAATCAAATTTATAGAGAAATCAATATCCCTTTTTGGGGGTAGTCCTGGTATCTACTTGAAAACATCTTCAAAATATTTTAGGACTGCATGATCCTCCATATTTGGCACCTTATCCTTAGATGCTTCCTCCATATGAGCTGAAAATAATTGGCAACCCTTCCTATGACACTTCTTCACCTGCATTGTTGAGATCTCTCGAATAGTAATTTCCTTAGGAATTCCTTGGACTGCTCTTGGGTTCCCTTCCTCATTCAGGCAAGTAAATGCCTCTTGAATTCCTTCCAAGTCACATTTTTCTCTCTGATGTGTTTCACTTGCACAAGTTGATCCCACAACATGGATGATTTTCCTTGTGACTGATAAATAACAATTATTCCTTCTGCATGAGAGGAATAATTATGTAGTTTTAAGTATTTCCTCATTCCCAACAACTGTGTCTCGACATATTCATCCTTCTTGTACTCTCCATCAAAAGTAGGATATTTGATCTTATTTATTTCTCCTTTCAACTCATCCACCCCATAACTCCTATGTTTCCTGGAAGGGCATGGAATTGATCTGTTGTGTGATCTCCTATTGGAATTCCTTTCGGAGTAATGGTGGTGTCTTCTACCAGTCCTTGATATTCCTTTTCCCTCAGGGGTCCTGTGGTTTCCTGATTTGCTGGAGCCACTTTCGTTATCCAAATTATTTTCAATTTTTTCCAGTATTTTCATTAACTTCATGTTGAAGTATTCTTGTTTTTATTTGGCCTTCATAATCCTTTCATTATCATCCTTGTGGCTCTGGACATTTTTCTGCAATTCTCTGATGGTCTCATCCAAATTTATGTCTTCCTCCCTTTATCTCCCATGTCCATTGGAGTTGGTTCCTTCCCTATTCAACTGGACATTCAACCCTTTTTTTTCATCTTCTTGGTTGTAAACTATATGTGTATCATCCATCCCTATGCACTCTATGTTTATCTGATCTTACCAATATGTTTTTAACTCTACAAAAATGTGCATCCAACAAAACTTTGTCAGGCTAACTGATCTTAAAAATTCCATGAAAACACAACCATATTGCTTCATTAATACATCAGAGTTATTTTCTTCTTATTTCCTAAGAAATTTACTGTTCAGGTCCAATTTATGGGTGAACATTCATCTTCTATTATTCAATACCTTTCCAATGCTTGTTTCCATGCTCAATTCTGAATTTTGAGTAGGAAGTTCTTGATTCTTGAACAATTGTCTCTTCAATGATGCGATTTATGTACATGGATTCTTCCATATCATAGTTGAATTGGAATTTTGGTCATTGTTGAGTCCTCTCTTCAAGTTTACAAGCCCTATTTACCTCATTGGTAAAGGTCTATGCAAATTAAAAACCCCACAAGCTCCTTCTCTAATCCCTTCTTTATTTTCAAACATAATTTTCGGGCACTAGCCCCTTTTCTTCATCCCTCGAACGCATGTGACCATGCCTATGAACTGGTGTTATCAGATAGGAACTTATCTTGAGCCTTAAGAGCTCTAAGGCTCCAAAAATTCGGGCTTCAGAAGCTCTTGCTACCTCATTCCTTCCCTCTTCCGAACGTCGGACCGACGAATCCTTGCACATTGTTTCATTGGAGCTTCGGGGCTCTGTTGCTTCGGAGCTTCGAGGCTCCATTTCTTCAGAGATTCAAGCTTTGGAGGTTTATGGATTCAAAGGATCTGCCTCCACTACAATACATTTTCCCTGAATGTTGATTCTTTGAATACCTGAAGGAAGTATAGATCGACAGTCCTCATAGCTTGTTTATATCTACAGTGGATAGGAGCCTTGGGACTTCAGGATTCAGGTTTCCAAAACACACTTCATTACCGATCTCCTGAAGTTTTGACCCATCGAATATCCCCTCTCCTGCCTCCACATGTCATCTGTGATCAACAGTCACGATGGAATTCATCCTTCGAGCCTTCAGAAGTCCTCGACCATAACAATTCTGCAACGTAATCCCCCAGAGTACCACTCCTTCGGACTACGGAATCTGGTGCCACACGTCCTCTGTGATCAACGATCATGATGGACTCCAACCTTTGGGACTCCATGACTCCTTCGACAATAAATTCTTATGCCTTGAATTCTCCATACCACGGGATCCACCATCGTGTTTCCCCTCCCAATGGACGACAAGGATTTACTTCTCTCTTCGGAGCTTCAGGATGATTCATACTTAACAATGTTTTATCAAGTTCCTCTAGAGTGCCAAGTCTCTGGATTGTAGTATTTGGCACCATGTGGTAGAACACTAGAAGTGAACACGTGGCCCAATCCAAGGGGTGACACATGTCAATCTTTAAATGAAAAATCAGCCCTTCAAAATAAGATAGCACATTGACACATGGCATGCATCATGTGTGTCCAAGTCACCCCCAGGTGACATCACCACCACATCACTTTGGAACTTCAGGACTTTAGAACTCCGAGACTTTGGAGGTCCGAAAGTTCTTCCAACAATTTTCCCTGAACGCCAAACTCCCAAACTGCTTAACCTTCTGGGGCCCATGAAGTACAGTTGTCACCAATCAAAGTGGTGACATGTTGCCCCATCGTTGAGTGACATGATTCAAGTTCCAATCGGTCCTAAGGGCCTGTCAAAAGTACGGAAACAAGTGACACGTGGCATACCTAGGTAGGTCCATGTCACCCTAGGTGACATCATCGTGTCACGTCACTTCAACGCTCTGGGACTTCAGGGATTTCCTGCCTTCAGAATTTTATCCAAGTTGTCGAACTAGTCCATGTCTCCCCCAGTGACATCATCCTATCACATCACTTCGGTGCTCCGGGACTTCATGAATTCCACGCCTTCGACATTTTCTCCAAGTTGTTGAAGTGTCAAATTGTCAAACTATCGAATTGTCAATCTATCGAACTGGTCCACGTCACCCCCAGTGAAATCATCCTGTCATGTCACTTTGATGCTCCAGGACTTCAGGGATCTCTTCCTCCCATGCAACCACAAACCATTTCTTCCGGAGTGGTAAAACTTCAAACCTTGCTTAACATTTGGACACATATCCCTTGGAATAGACGGTCCAGATTGGTTCTGGACTTCGGGTCTTCGACAGTCTTCTCTGCTTATAGTTTTAAAATGGTCGGAGGGGCAAAGTCCGAAGGTATTCAGTGATTATCCTCCACGCAAATTCTCTGGATCCAATGGATGTGAGGGATCTGCCCCTTCCCAAACTATTCCAATGGATCAAATTTAATTTTCAAGTTCCTGAACCCACAGTGACCACGACCTCTATTATCTTCTATTTTTCTTAAACTAGTATACCTCCTGAGCTTCAAAACATGACCAAGGTATTCTCTTGGCACTCATGGATGCTTTTAACTTCCCTTTTTGTCCCTTTATACAACAATTCCTCTGGACTTTCTTCTATAACCACTTGTATGACCCATCTAGGCTCAGTGTTGAAACCATGGGCTCTAATACTAGATTGTAACGTCCCATGTCCACCCTTGTCGGGGTAAATGCCACCTACGCAAAACCAAATTGTTTTGAAACCAGTTGTAACACACCCAACCACCTAGTTTGGTCATGCTACTTGAAACTATCATGCTCTGATATACATATATACATATCTAATGCAATTTTTTTAACATACATAAGCATTTTGTTCATACACATATTCATGCAGAAGCAATAATAAACACACATATTCATGCAGAAGCAATAATAAACACACATATTCATGCAGAAGCAATAATAAACACACATATGCAATGTATACAGGAAATTTTGATAACATTCAGACATGTACCTAAACACAACATTTAAACATAGCATGTACAATTAACATAGATTTGTTACTTATATTTTTATGAGGAATACATCAAATGCATGCATATCTTCCACGAACCTCCCAGCCTTAGACCACGTTGCTCCAAGCTATCAGCAGTGGGTCACCCCTGAGCTAGGACTAAACTCCACCCAGGAAAAAGGAATCCTAGGCTAGGCTGAGGCTATGGGACATTGCACAATGCAACGGGAATGATTCTCCCCAAGGATCCTACTTATGCCCACTGCTCACAAAATCTCATTCCCCACATGCATGCCCCACCCTAGGAATATGAACCTTCATTGTTCCATAGTCTATCAGATGCTCCACTTCCCTTCCAGGGATTCAACAACAGGTCAAATCGAGAATTCTTATAGCTCTGTAGCTGTTGCTGGACTTTATCTAGGAGAAATCACTTCCCCAACAAATTCTCTCATCTGAAGAGAGTTTCTCACATGCCTGACAACCTAATTCTTCAACCATTAGCCTGACAACCCACCTCTTCAAGAACAAAATGAAAAAATGGCTAAGGCAAGGGAGGACTTAGAAATTATAGAGGTTCACAATGACATAGGTTCAACAATGACATAAATGTCTCTAGCCGTGTGCCTGCTCAGTGCGTGCATGAACTGGACATGGGATGGAAAGAATAGTGAGTGAAATCATGAGTAAAGATGGCAAAAATTGGTCATAATGGTGAGAGCGAGAATGGTGAGAATCATCCCACTATAGAATTGTGAGAGAGACAGAATGGTGAGATCGAACCCCCACAATGGTGGAAATTCCCACATAAATATGCATGTGTCTTGGGTGACACTTGGCTCTCCAGGAGCTCATTCCTCTCCACTTGGATTTTGTTCCTCTCCCCAAAGGAAATTAGGATAATTGGGTTTATTTCCAAACTTTAGTATTTTTAGGAAATACATTATAATATTCCATTGGGTTAAGCCCTCAATATTAGCCCCTTCCTTCTAGCCTCTTAGCCCCATCCCTTTCCCTACCCAGTGGAGGTTAGTCCACCATAACTCTTTCTTCATGGTCGGTCTACATGCAGTGATGTATTTTATTAATAATTTGCATAATTAAATATACAAAATCAGGCCCACTGGCCTTAGCATTTAGGCTCTCTGGCCTAATAAACAAATAAGCCTCCTAGCTTATAAATTCTCGGCTCACCATCCTATAAACATCATTACATTTCATAGGGGCTCGACCTTGGGGTATTACACTTGTGATGAAGTCATATTCAACAGGTGGGAACAACCAAAAGGAATAATAGTGGATGAAGAGGCTACAAGAGAAGCAACCAAAAAAGATGCAGAGAGATATGAAGCTGAGAGATCTTCTCCCATATCCATCTTGACTCATTCAATTTCAGCAGAAGAAGATGAGGAAGCACCAATGGATAAAAAGAGAAGGGACAAAGAGAAGGTTTTGAATAGGAGGAATGATGTTAAAAATAAATAAAAGTTAAAAGTTGACAAAGCTAAAGTCAATGCATAAAATGAAGAAAAAAAAAAAGCAGAGGTTGAAGCGAAAGTTGTTGCTAAAAAGGAAAAAGAGTTAGCTGAAGCAACATGAGTAGAAGAAGAATTAGCAGAAAAGGAAGAAACATATAAAGTTGTTGAAGAAGAAAGGTGGAAAAATAATGCAGATGATAGAGAGGGTGACACACACCCGATGGACTTGGATGTCCCTAGAACATGCACCGCAGGCACAGGAACATAAACAACAAGTAATGGTTTGGGTCTCGAGCCTTGGGAATATTTTCGGTCAGCCAAAATATTGGATCTAAGCAGTTTCACATATGATAGCAAAACCAGTTGAATTGTACAAGAAAGGGTAAAGAAGGTTCCAACAACATAAGGATCTCCTCTGTCAGTAGTAACTCAGGTATCCGTCACAGGAGATGTTAGGGAAGATCATGTGGCAACAACTAAGGAAAGATTTTCATTAATGGATGAAATTTTGGACAATATACAGAGGTTGTGCCAACAGAACGAAGAAAAGGAAATGAGGATCAAAGAGTTAGAAGAGAGGTTGAAAAAAGTTAAGGTTGATGAAATGAGTCTTCTCAATTTTAAAACCAGCACGGAAAAAGTGAGGAATGATATGGAGGGTGTCATCATCGTTATGCATGCCAACCTTCATCTCTTCTGAAATGTAGCTGCAACAATTATTGAAAAAAATGACCAGATACAAATGCAGTTGACAAAATACAACACTATTCGGGAAGGTATAGTAGACATTGATCAAAGAAATTCTAGAGAATATATGTTACAAGAGGATTGAGTCATTGTATAACCAGTTGGAAGTTTGGACAACTCATCTCCGAAGAAAAAGTTCATAGGAAAAGGACAAACAATTGTTTTTCCTTTTATCCTTTTCCTAACCACCTCAAGTTTCATCCTTTTTTTCTACTTGTCATGAGAGAAGGGAATATGAATAGTTTTGTAATTGCCTCTTTAAGAAGAAGGCGAAAAGACAAATAGGAGTTACTATTATTTGTATAAAATAGACTAGAGACTCCTTTGACATAAAACTTTTTTTGTTTTTGTTTTTCAAGCATTGTATAGACCCAAGAACTTTTTCGAGAACTTATCTAGTGTTAATGAATATTGAGAAGTGTAACACCCCTTTTTCCCCCCAACTTGTAAATATAACTATAACTTGTCAAAAGATTATGGCAGATTGAATATGTGTGGATGTTGGAAATGATGAACCCTTTTGTTATAAAAGGTAATGTATGTATTTTTGTTATTAAATAAAATGGATAGTGTTGCATAACTGTTGAATGGGTTTGTCAAGGTAGATCATGATGCTATGAGAGAGATGGTGAGGGGAACTAGAAATGGTTGATATTGTTGTCCATGAGATTGATTATAAGGCTCAAAGAATAATGTCAGGTATCAAAGTTTTAAATGAAATGCTTTTTATAAGTGCTTTCTTCTACCTTCAGTTTTCTGAGAAATCATCTTTAAATGAAATTTATGATAAGATAGTATAGAGGTTGTATCTCATTATCTGAGTCATAATTTTAATTTCAAGTGATGTAGAAATGGTTTACAAAATTGTTAAAACAAAGCAAGGCATCAATTACAAATAAGTCTCACCTTGTTTGCAATAGAAGAAAAATATAAGATGTACCCTTGAAAGGAGATTAAGAATGTAGCAATTCACACATGTCATAGGTCTTGGTTTTACTCACAGTAATAACAGAGGAAAAATTGTTACTGAATGAACTTCTGATATGTTATGATCATAGTAGACATATTACTAAATTGCAATCATTCACCCTTCAAGAACTACAGAAGGAAACTTGTAAGAGATGGAAACATAGAGAAAGCACATAACTCAAATGGAAGGAAACTTAGAATCTATGTTTGCACTTGTATTAATATTTAAAAAGGTTCTCTCTTTTACATTAGGACAGAAGCATCCTTGAATAGATCTAAAATCTATCTATTTATAAAAAAATTGTCTCAACTAAAAGTAGTTGGACTTTCCACAATATCTGCTCTAAATATAGAATACAATCCCAATGGAAAATCAAAATGCAGATATTGTTGAGTTATAGTTTGAAATATTGGCGCTTCTTATGTTCCTTCATTTGTTCCCAAATGTACTCACTTTCCTCTATTCATTGAATTGGGTACACATGTCCATCAAGGCTACCACAAATCTTGAAGGTTCAATTTTCTCATTCAATTCAAAGGTGAACATATTCTTTTGTACTAGTGGCATATTTTCTTGGATATTCTTTACTTCCTGGGTTGTAATTTGAAACTGTAAATTTGGCTTCACCAACAACTCATTAATATTGACCAAATCAATTAGATTCATCTGTTGAATGTCAGATTGAATATTTTCCTTATTTTTTCTGTAGCTTTCCTTATTCATTTCTACATCAATCTTCCCCAATACCTCTGAGATATTGTTTTCTTCAAATTATATCAAATTTGATTCTACAGAAGATAGTGTTTCCAGACAAGCCTCCATTGCCTCGTTGGAAAGTTTCTTGCTTTCCTCTAGATTTGTATCCCAAACTTTCAAGGCCATTTCACCCTTCACTTGTTCATATTGTGAGAAAGGGGGGAGACCAGGGATATTGGCTTTCTGCCACCATATGATGAACTCCTGAAACTTGGATCTAGCCACACAAGCATCTTTTTCTTTATCATAAATAATTTATAGAGATTTATTTATTGCTTGATAGTATTTTTGAATAGTATCTACCTTTTGATATAAATCATGCTGGAAAAATTCCAGCTTCTCATTGATTTCAGATGCTTGTGCTTTGAAAGAAGTGATGTCTATTGTTGTGTTCTTTGTTAGGGTCAATTTGGCCTGCAACTGTTCTATCAAATTGTCCCTCCGAGTGATCATGCCTTTGCTGGTTTTCAAACTATGGTAAATCAACTCGAGTTTATCCTGTAATTGCTTCATATGATGTTGATAGTTTAAATTGATTTGTTCTATGTCTTGATTCATTCTGCTTCTGACAATATTTTATGTACTATGTATTTCATTATGCAATTGTTCCACCACGAGAGATTTTTGTTGTAGTTGTTTGGTCAGATTTTCCACTAACCATTGGTTGGTAGTGGAAAAATCCCCTAGTGAATCTGCAACCTCCTTTGCAAACTGAGGATCATCTTGGTCTTTCCCATCATACACTACATTTTTCCTTTTAGTGACTACTCCATCTTTTTGCTGAGATTCTCTATTTACTATAGCTTTTTGTTTCTTGTTGAAAAAGAAACTTGAGGGGGGCATTTATTTAAGCAAGATAGGAGTAATATCATTTACATGAACGAGCTCTGAACTAGGAGTTCTGAAACTGGTCGGTAAAGGGGTTAATGAGGGAATAAGAGAGATAATTGATATAGATCTTTCTAGACCTGTTGTGCTTGGGTTTCCAGTAGAAGCAACTGGTGTTGAATGGGGAAAAAATTGTCCTTGGTTCATGAAATATTCAAACAGAGTTAATATTTGTTGATCATTTAGGCCTAGAAATGATGTTTTTATCTCTTTAAATAACCCATCTGAACTCTTCAAAACTTCTTCAGCTTTGTTTTTAGTGGAGAAACTTGGCTTAGATTCTGTGGATTTAGTTGCCTATGAAGATGGCATGGGTCTTGACTCTCCTTGTAAGATCTTAGGAAAGTTTTTTCATCTATGATTTTGGAATCTGAGGAAACCATCTTTTTGGTCAGGAGGTAGAGTCTAGAATCTACTTTGAACTTCTTCATAGGATCTAGTTCCCCTAAAAATCTCATCATAAGGAGACTCTTCATAGATGTATCTTTACATATTGTATTGAGCCAAATGATTCTCTACAAATTTATGTAGATCGTGTCTTTTGAATTCGATGTCAACTAATTTGACATCTTCCAGGGTTGCAGCCTCGACTTTAATGTGACCAAAATCTAACAATGTAAACATACACACCTGAATGGTAAAAGTTGGCCATACCTTTTTCTGAGCCACTTTCAATTCCTTGGTGATACCTCCTGCTACTGTTTGGTATGCCACTTCTCTGCACACTAGCCTGTCAGGTAAAAATTGTGGAAGGGCATGAGGGGTTATGGAACAATCGAACAATCTAATGTAGGAGAAGTTCTCCTCAATATACCAGTATGCAAATGTGCCTAAGTTTCCCATAATATTCTCTAAAATCCTGGGTGGCAGGTGGCCATAGATAGTTGTATGAATCGATACCACTATGTTGTGACAAATTTCGTAAAATAAATCTTTAGCATTTTCTTCCCATAGTTTGGAGTGGTAGAAATGTATTGGCTTAGAACTAGTCGGGGTCCAACTCCAGTTCATTAGGGGGAATGGGGTCATGAAGAAAATGGCATCCATGATATATGCAAACATGTAAAAAGGAGAATATTTCCCTTTTGATTTCAATGATTGGTACTCAACAATTTCCTTAGCCAGGTTATCAGACAACATTTTAGCCCAATTGAAAGTATATCCCTCAACTACTTCATTCATTATATCAACCCATTCAACTGAGGAATGTGCAATGTTCTTTTTCTTGAATAAATGGCAGAGCATCATGGCTATATATAATATATGAGCATCTAAGGGCATCGTGGAATACATACCATGAGTGTTGGTATTGAATTTATCTAGATGTCCCCACCAGGACTTGATTGTATCATGACCACTACTGTCGTATTGAGTGAATTCTTTTCTCTCAAAATCCAGGAGAAATGTTGCATTATAAGTATATTTGGGTGTAGAATAAAGTTTATACATTACTTGTAGGTTCTTTGATCGAACCGAGTCGATGAAGGTCTTCTGGTGACTGATAATTCTTTTGGTTTGAATGTTGATGTGCTCGAGAGCCCAACTTATCATATCATTGCAGGGTAAAATCTTGGATCATGCAACAATCTTGTGCAATTTTGATCGTGCTACCAATCTGAGCTTGGATGAGAAGGACTCATCATCTTCCTCAACAAAATCATCTGGATAGTTAATAATCTCATGCTCTAAGATATCATAAACCTACTTCCAAGACTTAATGGTATCTGTGATTTGTGAAGTGTCTGATAGAACGTCTATGTTTGGATTAGAATCATCAACTGATGCATATTGCTTCTTTCCATCTTTGCGTGGCACCATAATCCTATAGGAAATTAAATTATCCTTATTGTAATAAGAGAAGTCTATAAGCTCTATACTACAAGAAAACTTCTAATTGCAAATGGTAAAATGACTTGAAATTTGAAATGTTGTATTCATAAAGTCTAGCAATCTTCATGTCGATTTACTGACAAATAAATTATTAAACATATAACGAAATTTATTACCCGGCGATTCAAAATATTTATTCAAATCATTAACTTTAGCCAATCATAAATGGCATTAATACTTCGACAGTTCGACGTTTGAAGGTTTTGAATGAGACAGGGAAGAAATTTCCTAAAGGCCAAATTCTCATAGAAGTTAATCTCTAATTAATCACTTTGTGTTTTAATTAATCATGCTTTTAAAGTTGTATTAGCCTTAAGTATTTTGGACGTTCAGTATTCAGGGATTTTGAATGAAGTATGATAGAAATCTCTAAAGGCCAAATTCCCGGAGTAGTCGTTCAAACCGTTATATGTATTTTGGGGCTTCAGAACTCTGAAGCTTCAGAGTTCTAGGAGTTCATTTGTTTTAAAATTGTGGTTCGTACTTCAGCAGTTCGGCATTCGGGAGTTTTGGATGTAGCACAAGAAAAAACTCCCGAAGCCCGAAAGTGTAGAGTGATTAATTAATAATTGATCATGATTAATTAAAGTTATTAAATGTTTTATTAACTCTTTAAAACACTTTTACTTTTTTGTAATATTCATTACTTCGGCGCTTTGATACTATGACGATTTGTGAACTCAATCTTTGTTTAAAATCCTGAAGGGAAATCTCTGGGGAGTGACGTGGCATAGATGACGCCATTCTTGGTGACGTGTCAAAAAAGGAGGAGTGACATGTGTCGCTTGAAATCGAGCGAATAATATGACACAAATGTTAAAAATAAATGCCACCTGTCAGCCCCAAAAAGATTAGAAGACACGTGTCCTATGACTCATCTGTAAGTCCTTTTAGAAATTGTCACTAGGAAATATCTTCAAGACTTCATCGATTCGGGGTTTTTGTGTTTTAGATTTCTTGAAACTCCTAAAGCACGAATCTCTGAAGTGTCTGTTAAATCTTTTCTTTTAAAATTTGGGTGGTTTTTAGATTTCAGAGATCACAAGAACTGTTTGATCAAATAGTAAAACTCATCGATGGGTGTTGTTGTAAGAGCTTTATTAATATATAACAACCAATGAATTTATTTTAAAAAGGTAATTTCCTAATTTTTTTTTCTTTTTAGTAAAATTTTATTTTTAAGAGGTAAAAACATGTTGGTTGTGGAGCTTGATTATCTTCCTGATTTATAGGTCTTTTACTTTCAGTCGTGTTTATACCCCATGAAGTATTTACACCCCATAAGTATGTGCACTCTTCCACGCGGGGGAGTGTAAAGGGGGGGTACCCCCTCTGTGGGGTCTGGGGGGGCTATCCCCCCGGTTGGGGGGTCTGGGGGCAAGCGAGCCCCCAACGGGGGTTTGGGGGCGAAGCCCCCGAAGAAAAAATTGCCTTATAAAAGTATATTGTAATTTCATTGTAAATCTGGATCGTTCATTATAAGGTTGCAGATCTGATGGTAGAGATTATGTTAGGGTTTTTTTCCCTAGAAGGAAACCCTCTTTTATGAGGGAAATGTATTGCGGCTATGATTGATGGTGAATATTTTATTCTGAGAGAGGAGACTGTGAGAGAAAGAAGAGGAAGTTACAATGGGTTTTGTTGTAGGTTGTATCCCTTCATTTGTTGGATAATAATAAAGGAAGGACCTGGCAATTTCTCTGGTGGACGTAGCCCACACTGGG
>ML786213.1:660898-678375 GCA_009831015.1 Picea engelmannii | reverse complement strand
TACTGTCTCCAAAAGAGTGATTTTGAGAAACTGACAAGTGTAACTTTCTTCATGAAAATGATCTTAAAGAAGAGCTAGATCTTCTATCACCATGTCATTATCATGTCATCATCTTGATAACCAAAAATGAGGATAACACCATCGTTAAACCTCGATCCAATTCTCGATCGCAAAGTGACGAGAACTGTAGATTCGAGAAAAATCGAGATATTTCCTGATCGTTGGATCTTTCCTAATCGTTGGATCATCTCTACCCCTTGCCACGTTTCAATGCCGTGTACATTGCTCGCTTGGCCCAATAGTTGGTGGAATACCCCGGGGCACTAGGAGATCGGGACTTCAAGAAACTTCGGAAGCTGGGACACTGGGGTTAATCAGACGAAGGTCAAGATATACCTGTCCCTGCCTCTGCTTTTAACACACCACCATGTATAAGTGTGGACCCTTCGAGAGTCTAGGAATTTGGAAATCTGGAGGTTTGTATTGGTGTGATTGGATGAGTCAAAATGGGCAGAAGGCCCATATTTACTTTCCTACTCCTACAGGTTGTCAGACAATTTAAATATAATTAATTAAATGAAAAGGGACCCTCTTCGGGACTTCAACATTCAAGAGATTTGGGTTCATGAGCACATTAGGAGGAATTTCTCTGAAGTCCAAATACTTAGGCGCTAATTAATATTAATGAATCTTATTTCCTTGGAAATTTTGGTAAAGAGTGGGATTTTGTTGTGTTAAGGTTAATTAACCTAGTAGACCTATAGGAGCTAGACCAATGTTAAAGTTCAGGTTGGAAGAGTCTTTGTATACTATGATGATGTTTAGTGTCAGGTGACAGGGAGCCATTTGGGTGCCACATGATTGTAAGGGACTCTAGTTAATGAAGACTTAAATAAACTTAAAGGGACATAACTTGCAATCCAGAGCTTGGATTTGAGCATGGTAGCAGTCATAAAAAATCACTTGTCGAGTAGAAGGTGATGGATATCTCAGGAAGAGGATTCGAGATGATCAAGAAAAGAAATTTTTTTATACCCCATCCCTTAAAAAGGTACTTTAGGGGTCGGGTGTGTTACAAAAATCCATTAGGGCCAACATGTTATAGAAGTAATTATGTGTGGAAACAGATCGAAGAATTATTTGTTTTGTTGTAGACTAATTCTGATGCAATCTTTCATATTCTGCAGTTATTGATATTCCTTTGAATATTCCAATGTCTTGAGTTTTGTGAGTTATTTCAGTATATGCTGTTGTGATCTAGACTAATCTGGTTACATGATTACGTATGTTATTTTCTTCCAATCATTCTTTTTTTATATAACTAAGTATATTAAAGTTGTTTAAAGTTCTGGTTGCATTATAACTCACTGGTTATGTTAGCATTGTTCCTAGATATGATAGGTTAGAATATATTAGTGATAGATTATTTTCATTTACATACATTTTATTCATCTACATCTCTGCATTGCATCCACCCACTTCTTCGATACACCAGACCGTAACTTGTAAGAAAACCAAAAGTTAGCAATAAATGGAAGTCGGGCGAAATTCTGGATGGGTCTCCTAATACAAATGGTGTGTAGTCTAATTGGGATTGTATATATGGGAGTAACCCTTGTTGTTGTCGGGCGAAATTGGACCCCTCAACATCATGCTAGCCCTCTTTAGAGATGGATTAATCGGGTTCGTGGATATTCCTTCAGGAAGGATTTTCGGGATGATTAGGCTTGTGGTTTCTCTCTCTAGTAGGATTTCCTCCCTCCAACCCATCTCCATGAGTTTCATTTGATGATTGATTATATGCCTATTTATTCTTATGAATATTATGTGCTTGACTTATCCTTTTTGTATTACATAGTTAAGAATGAGGGGGGATACATTGATGAGATGATCAGTTGGTTGCATTGGTTGTATGATTTTACCTGACATCCACAACATTTGATAACCATGGGCCCCAGGCCCCAGGTAAGTAGGTAGGTCATCTTTCTTTCTTTCATTTTTCATCTTGATTTCTCATGGTAGTTTAGCTGCATTTCATTTTTCTCTACTTGCATTTCAATTTGCATGCTTCTCTTTCATGAATATATGAAAAGTACAAAATTTTGTTTTCTAGATTAGTTGTCATTTTGAGATTTTTATTTTTGATATATATGAGCAAAGGGTGAGTGAAACACCCTATATTTTATGTTTTTATATTTTAGTGTAGGAACGGATCTAACCAGGAGATGAAGAGGTTCTCATGCAATCTACGATGAGTACATGTCCCTGAGTAGGAGCCATATGTTATCCCCAATTTCTTGATATAACTAAGGATATGATGTCTTGAGGCCCTTAGGTTGCAGACGTGGAGTACCGAGAGACAGATGACTGACAACATCCACATGCACAGAGAGATACATGCTTCACCACCACACATCTTGGATTCATGACAATGACATCAACTTGCCTCCGGAAGATGATAGGTCTTACTCCATAAGGTACAAGTTAGGAATTGTGGTAAGTATCACTTTAATATTTTAGGCATTTCAGTATGTTGTATTTAAAACTTCTTTTGATTTTAGAACATTTTCTTGGAAGTTATGCTCTTTCCCCTGTTTCACCTTGGTGGTTGACATTGCGCCCTAGTAAGTGGTCTCCCTTAGGGATGGGTTTTCTACTGGTAGGTCTCCTTGACGATTCATCATGCCATTCCCGATCATACTTACCATTTTTCACACTTCACCCCATTTCGTCTCCTTATCTTTTGGTATTTTCGAGTGTATTGACCCAAGAAGGGATTGTACCTCATTTCATGGGAATAAGGGGTTGAAGGCCCAGAGGGAATGCACCTGGAAAAAGATAAAAGACAAAACTATAACCTTCCATATGCTCTCCCAAAGAGGTCTTGACAACAATGAAATGTTTCTCCTAAAAAATCAAAGACTTTCAAAAACAAATACACATATAAAAATGTCCCACTTGTTGAGGGATCTACACATGTGTTTTACAAGCTTGACTTTACCCCTATGGAACTCAATGTACCTCTCCCTTCAAGTTACATTGTGGTGTTTCCCTCCAAGATCTATGTTACCCATTAGGAGTACCCAGTCGTTCTAGACATTAATTAATTAATGGAAATAAATGGGCTTGGAAAAATGATGCATTGAAAATGAAGGTGCATCACACCCTATACAAAGGAACCCATAAATGAGACAATATGAACCCTTGTATGTCATGAACCCCATGCCCAAAATTCTTACCCCTCATAAACTACATCTTCTCCACATGACTTAGAGAGGGTCCACCTAGAAAACACTCATTGTCTCAAGGAATGATTCACCCAATAGGTCACCTTGTCAACCCTCCCATACCTAAACTTGGTAAATTGCATAGGGTCTTTGAGCACTTTTTTAATTTGATGAGGTAGTTTTTGATGTACATGCTCAGGTGGATCTTATATTAAATGTTACTTTACTTTCCATGATGCTTTTACTTGAGATCCTTGGAGGGCATACTTTTATATCTTTGTAGGACCTTGTTGATAGGCATTTTGGAGGAAAACACCTAGTGTGAGCCTTCATCTTGGAGGGATTGACGTCACCCTAGGGATAGGGTTTTGGTGGTGATGTGGTCTTTGATGGAAACTTGGCACTTTTATGAGGGATATCCCTTGTAACTTAGAGAGAAGACCCCAAATCTTCTGGCACAAGGATGGCTAAAGGGTTGGGACAAATTGAATATGAAAATGGGCAGAGTTTCTTTGCTATATTTTTCCTCTTCCAAATGGGACCCCTAGCCCTCCTTTTATAGGCTAGAAGAGGCTAGGTATTTGGATGAACCCTCGGCCATGCATGGTCGAGAGTTTCAGTTAAATCACCCAGAGTTGTGTGTTTCGTCGACAACTTTCCTTTTTTCGTGCTTTTGTTGGTCCACGCAGACTATTTTAGGTCATCTAGCGTGTACACGCATGCAATAATGGAGTAGGGCGTGTGGGCCCTTATAAAAGAGGTTTTTTAAAGAGTTTCTCAGTAGTGCTTTGGAAAAGAAGGGATATGAGATGGCCTGATGCTAGGTAAGCATGTATGGTGCAATTTAGGGTTATAACATGCATGAATGGAAGGCCTTTGGAAACCCAATGATTTCATCCTCAAGCTCAATGTCTCGCCAAAGTGACCAAGACGTCACCCTAGAAGGGGTTGACGTCACATTTTAAGGGTTCTCTTTATGTGCAAACTTAAAATATTTTGTAAAGGGGAAAAGTAAAGGGGGTTGGCCTCCTTAATTTTTGGTTTACCCAAACTTTATGTGGACAAACACCTTTTAGGATTTTTGTATGAATACGGATCATTTTCATTTCATTTTAACATAGCTCTATCATTGGAGAAAGACTACTTGGCTGAAATTTTCACCCTACTTGGGCAATTTGGATAATCTCTCTCTTGTAAAACTATATTATGGTGTTTTCTCTTGGTATATTGTGGAGATAAGGTGGTGCACACCTCTTGGAGGCTTTTTCTCTTGTTTATGGATGGATATTGCTGGTAACTAAGGTTTGATCTTGCTAATTTATGAAATTGGTAAGGAAATTTCTACATTTGTTGGTTCTTTCCTCTATTTTCATTAATATTATTGTCTAAAACCATTGGAGGAGTATGAGAGCATACACCCTCCACCAATGTTCATTTAATTTACTAGTTGATAAGCCATTTTTTACAAGGTTACTAGGAGGAGTAAAAAGGCTTACACCCTCCTAGCCTTACCTTAGTTGGTTTTGCATGCACTAGGAAGTAGAAGAGCCTGCACCCCTAGTGATGTTTTGGATCTAACTCTTATATCCAATATTCCATTTACCCAATAGATACAAAAACAATAATCTGAAAATTTCCTTGGAGAAACAAAATTACTGCACTGGAATGCGTGATTTTACGATATATTCAAATTGTTTAAAGTGGAATCAATTATTTTCCTTAATAGTTTGCTTGAGCTACTAGAGCATTTTGATTGGTCAAGGAAATATTATTGATGTTATAAAATTCATGCTACATCCTTTAGGGATGAAGCAAAATCATATAAACTTCTCTCTTATTCACTTTTCAAATGTCATAAATTGTTAATAAGTTGCCATAATAATCTACTAATCTTACTGCATCTTTTGGGTGGTTTATTTGTAAAATTTGGGTGGTTTCTTATTTATGTTGTAGAAACCTCTTTCTACAGCCATAATGCTGTCATAATATCACTTCAATAACTTTTCTTAACATCCTTACTTTGTCACTAAAGTCTATTTTTATCTTACTTAAGTTATACTAGTCATTGCTAGCTTAATCTCTTGCATCTTTGTGGAACTTTCAGTGACATATCTAACAACTTCTATTATGATCATTTACTTGTTGATTTATATCATTATTTACTATAATTATATCAAAAAACAACCTTCACTTGTTTTTCCATTGGAATATTGGTCTTGTATACTTGTTTTTCTCTTGTCTTAGGAAGGTACAACTCTCTTATGCAAGTACTCAAGCATTTGGAAACTATTGACCATTTACAAGACTTGTTTCCAAGCCATATTCCACTTCTTGGTTTGAAATATAGTGGCATCGTCTTCCATTACTCCATTTTCCATCTTCTCCCCCCCTATGGTCACTTGGGATTCACTCCTAGAATAGGATTTCTCCTTCACTAAAGCGAGGTAAGGGTTTATCTAAGGTGACAATGGGTACACTCTCCCATAGTTCATGTCATCTTGTGGATTGGGTCAGACTTTTCCCAAACTACAGTTTGTGCGATAACATTTTGGCATCATTGCCAGGGAGGAATTCAAATCCTCTTCTGAGCCCTAAAGACACTTTGGCAAGCTATCCCAAATCCTTTCCCTATTTTTTCTGGCGAGTGCACCTGAGGGAAGTCCCCTCTCCCCTTTTATTTGATGAACATTTTAGGTTTATCTGGTGACTCCACAACCCAGAACCCACTTTTCCCTGATTACCCTTTCAATCCTTTGATGAGCCTTGAGCTCACCTAGCTATAGAACCCATTTGTGGATTTCAAGCAATGGAATCATGGCATTGTTGGGCTCCATTTTCATCATATTTATATGCCCAATAAAACCACTATTCTTAAACCATTTTCTACATTTCGTTGTTAATACATACCATAAACCCTAATTAAATGCAATAATTTGTCATTATATCCAGTGTGGTTAATACATCACATTTTCTCTGTTTTTAGTGGTTAAAATATTATTATATCATGGTTTATTGATGATAGTTTGTGAATTGTGATTCTTGTACTAGCATAATTAGTATTCCCATACCATTATTGCAATTCAACATTTTGGCACCATTACTGTCATTCTGGTACTTGTCATTGTTTAGCATATTCATGTGTTTTGTGGAAAAAATCATAAACATGGGTTTTCTCTGAAGCGACGTTGGCATTGGTACGAGTGTGGAAAATTCCATCCAGGTTGCACGTGTGGACCTCCAGGTCAGGGGGAATAATTTAGCCAAATTAATAAAAGTTCTAGACAATCAATTTTAGCCTCAATTTGCGTACAAATAAAGAAGAATGTGAAGAATATGGAACATGGGTTTTGTTCCCAACATGGAAAATAGGGTCTCACATAGATTGTTTTCTAGAACAGTTGAGGATTTATTGATGGTTCTTTGAACTGACATCTGCTCAAATTTTGTGACATGTCCAGATTTGAAAACACCACGCCCAGATTTGATGACATGGCCTTGGGTTTGATGCCTTATTTATCAAATCATTTAAATTAGTATGATATCCTTCATTGGTTGTAGCTAATTCTTTATTTGTATCTTAGAAAATATTTTCCAAGGGAACGATGGATCGATGCATCCAATAATCTGATTGATATGTATAAATATAATATAATTATTGTACGCGGGATCATCATGAATATAGAAACATTGTTTTTGTATTATTATTGATCTAAAGTTTGAATTTTAATAAATATAGAATTAATTATTGATGTGTGTATTTTTTATCTGAGCTAACTCTCTAGGCACATTGCCCATGGTCGGGAAGGTCCCCTCGATGTAGGTGATGTTCCTATTTTTTAATTTTAGTCATTACAATTAGTGTGCTAATTGGTTTTTGTTTTCCATCATTTCAACTTGCTAATTTTATTGTGAATGTAGGAGAGAAATCCTCAAGATAAAACATCCACAACTTTTGTTACTTTCTTTTCTTGGTTCTCTGATTTCTCACATACTCCAGATTTCTTCCTCAAATCTCCCCTCTATTGTTGATTGTAGCTTCATGAGACATTCTCTAAGTCATTCTCCTTTGGACTGAGTTGAGACGATCTGTGAGAGAGCCTATGTGATGGGTGTGTCATACTCCTCTGGATTGAGTTGAGATGATGTGTGCTCTCTTGTTGTGTTCCTCTGGACTGAGTTGAGATGACTTGATATGGTCTCATGTCTAACTCCTATGGACTTAGTTGAGTCGACTTGAGATGGCTCTCCAGATGGTACTCCTATGGAATTAGTTTAGTTAATATTTTGAGAGTGAAATCCTTGTGGTTGAACACATGTGGACGTGTCCTTAGTGGTTGAGAACTAGAGGATGTGTGGATCCCTTGTTATATTGTCTAAGAGTAAGATTTGATGTAACCCTAATTTGTGTTGTAAAGGGTATAAGTCAGCCCCACCATGTAAAACATAATTAATATTGTGTAAAGATTAATTATATTTTTGAGTTGTAAAGGTCGACCCTATTATGCCAACATACACATCCTTTTGATGTGTTATGTCTTGCATAAATAAGAGTAGATCTCGATTGCGGATATAACTCACTCTCACACATGTAACATTCTCTCAATATAAGTTGTATGGCTGAAGTGCGCACTTCTCTTAGATGCAAGTTTCTAGTTTATAGAGCACCCTCTTGTGTTCTCTAGGGTTCATGGTGTGAGGGATCTTCTCCTGAATCTATAGCAAAGAATTGTTGGGTTTTTCCCTTGATTGAGAAGGGTTTTCTTAGGATAAACTCTTGTGTTCCTGTGCATGGTTATTCTTCTTTTGATATTGGTTACTGTAGCACTTGTGTATGGTATTGTTGCATTGTTTATGGTTCAAGTACATCATAAATTGAAATAAACAACATGTGCATGAGATAATCATAAAAAATTCAACATGGTATCAGAGCAAAGTTCTTGAAGAGCCATTGCACAAGCCATTGAAGAGCCAGCTGTCACCTTCGTGATGAAACTGCAAAAAAGGCCCCCCTTGTCAAGCTAGTTTTAGCACCTTCCACTTGAACTTGGGAATAAATTTTTCATAAGAGTGTATGGCCTCCTTTAGCACACCTCTAGCAACTCTCAAATTGAAAATAGGAGGAATTTTTGCCTCTAGGGTTTTTACAGTTCATTGAAGGATTTTTACAGCACACCAGATTTCTTCTGAATTTATAAAGGATTATTTTTGGCAGTCATAAGTCCAACAAAACCTAACATTTCTAGCCTAGCCTATCTGTTACTATTTATGGAGAATATGCAAACCATAAGGAACAAAACTTTGGTGGAAGATAGGTTTGATGGATCAAGAAACTCCAGCTCCTGGAAATAAAGACTACAAATCACCTTGGAAGATGATGACCTATTGAGTTTGATAGAAAATACTCTACCAGAAACATCTACCAATGAAGAGAAGGTTTATTGGAAGGAATATTGCATCAAATCAAGGAAGAGATCATCTACTACTATGTATTGTTGCCTTGAAAAAATCTTATGAGATGGATGATGCATTGAAGAAGATGTTTGAGAGAAACAACACAAACAAAGCTCTTACATTGAAGCACCAACTTCAAAATATCAAGATGACGAAAGTTGACACCATTGCCACCTTCTTCATGAGGATCTCAAATATCAGAGATCAACTAGGTGCCATTGGAGAAACCATAAAAGACAAAGAACTTCTCATGACCACTCTCAATGAACTTCCAAGACATTGGGAACCATTTCTTCAAGGTATCAGTGGAAGAGCAGATCTTCTTGAGTTTGATCGTCTATGGACAGACTGCACTCAGGAGGAAACTAGAATTATAGATAGAGAAGTGAAAGACTCGCATCATGATGAAAATCAAGCTCTTACTTCTCATGCAAAGAGAGGCAGAAGGAATAGAAGAAGTTTTAACAAAGCATTCAAAGACAAGAAAACTTCAGTAGCTCCAAGTCATGAACAGAGAAAATACATATCAAGGATTCAATGTTTTAGATCTGACAAGTATGGACACATTGCAAGAAATTGTCCTACCAGGAAGAAAGGAAGACAAATTGCATCCACTGTCAATGTTGATCCAGAACCACATCTGAGAGATGAATACATAAAAGATAAAGCATTCTTATTCATATCAACACTCTCAGGTACGGTTCCTACAGATAGTGATATTTGTTTAATTGACACTGGTGCTTCCATACACATGACTTGATACAAAGAACATATTACAGACCTTGTTGAGAAAGAGTCTTGTCTACATGTTGTACTTGGTGATAATTCCAGATATACTATGAAAGGAGTTGTAACTTCTACCTTCCAACTATATTCTGACATACCACTTCAATTAAGGAAGGTAATATATGTACTTGGGATGAAAAGGAACATTGTCTATGTTTATGCCTTAGAGAATAAAGGCTACAAGGTTACCTTCTCTGAAGGAAAAGTTCTTGCAAGGCACAAGAAATCACACATGGATTTTGCCAAGTGATTGTTGTTCAAGAAAATAATTTGTATAGATTGATTGTGTGACCAGTCTAGGCTCTGTTATATGATACTATCAGTTTGAGCAAGCTATGGCATAGGAGACTTTCCCATTTACATTATAGAGCCCTTCCTTCTATGGGGAATATGGTAATAGGCCTTCCAAAGATACATGTTCAACATAATGGCATTTGTAGAGGTTGTTCTCTTGGAAATAATGTCAAGGGGTCCTTCTTGAGCAGTGGCAGTATATTCAAGGGGATCTTGGACTTGATACATTTAGATGTTTTTGGACCCATTATTGTTGCTTCCTTGAATGAATATTTGTACTATGTTCTCTTCATTGATGATCACTCTTGGAAGCCATGGATTTACTTCTTGAAGACCAAGGATGGAGTCCTTGTGATATTTCAAGAGTTTAAAGCTTAGGTTGAGAACCTGACCAGAAGGAGGATCGAGGTGTTGAGATTAGATAATGGAGGAGAGTACACCTTCAAGGATTTCATTGATTTATGCATTGAGGAAATGATCAAGAGGGAGTACATTATTCCTTATAACCCTCGGCAGAATGGGGTTGCACAGAGGAAGAACATAACTATTATTGAGGCAACCAAATTGATGATACATGATCAGAATCTACCTATGATTATGTGGGTAGAAACATCCATGACAGTTGTGTATGTTCAAAACATGAATCCTCATCATATTCCGAAGAACATGACTCCCAATGAATCTTTCACTGGAGTGAAACCTGAGGTTGGACACTTCAGGATATTTGGGTGTCCAGTATACTTTCATGTACCCAAGGAGAAGAGGACCAAGCTAGACCCTTCAGAAAGAAAGGGTACATTTGTGGGGTAAAGTGAATCTTCGAAGGCATATCAGATCTACATCCCTAGTTAAAGACAAATTGAGGTTAGCAGAGATTTCGCCTTTGAGGAAGAGAAATCCTTCCAAAGATCCATAGAATCTCAGATGGAGATTCATAGTGAGAATAATGAAGAGACAATACCTTCTCCCCCTTCAATAGTTCAGAGGGAGACAATTACAAATCTAGTTGATCCAATTGATCCAGTTGATGTTCCTAGAGACATTGCAGTAGGCCATAAGAGGCTTGTTTGTTCTCGACAGACTTTGCAAGAGGTAGAGGGATATGCAACTCCTCGTGGTACATTCTAACAGAGAAAGAGACCACAAAGATTTTCGAGCTATGTTTCAACCATGAGCCACATCATTGATACTAAGCCTTCTTGTCATGGAGAAGCAGTAGGTCAACAATTTTGGCAATATTCCATGACAGAAGAGTATTAGTCCATCATGAAGAATGATGTGTGGGATAATATTCTGAGACTGGAAGGGAATTCTGTAGTGACTTCCAAGTGGATCTATGAGATCAAACATGTAGTTGATGGAAGTGTCGAGAAGTACAAAGTGAGATTGGTGGCTAGAGGATTCTCTCAGGTGGAGGGAATAGATTATGAGGAGACATTTTCTCTTGTTTCCCGATACACTTCCATCTATACAATCATTGACCTAGCTACTACCATGCGTTGGAAACTACATCAAATGGATGTAAAGATGGCCTTTCTCAATGGTGAGATTGAGAAAGAAGTTTACATTGAAAAACTAGATGGATTCGTGACACAAGAGAAGGAGTCTCATGTATGCAGGTTGAATAAATCCCAATATGGACTAAAGAAACCACCTTGTTCTTGGTATGAGAATATTGATGGATACTTGATGATTTTGGGCTTTAGAAAAAGTGTTGTTGATCCCAACCTATACTACCATATTATTGGTGATGAGTGCCTGATTTTGGTCATGTACATTGATGAATTATTCCTCACCGGTTCAAAAAGTCTTATTTTTGAATGCAAGCGTGCATTGACTTCTGAATTCGAGATGAAGGACCTTGGTATCATGCACTACTTATTGGTACTAGAAGTGTGGCACATGACTGATGATATTTTCCTAAGTCAAGGAAAATATACAGTTGATATTTTGAAGAAATTTGGGATGACATACTGTAGATCCATGCCTACACACATGGTGATGAATTTGAATAAGATGAACAAGGCTTCTTCTGAGTCAGGCGAGATTGATCCACATCTTTTCAGACAGTTGATTGGATCATTGATGCATCTGGTTAACACCAGACCCGATATATGATATGCAATGAGTGTACTTAGTCAATTTATGAGTCAGCCAAGACAAACACACTGGATAGAAGAAAAGCATTTGTTGAGATATCTACGAGGCATAGTTGGTTATGGAATGATATATGCCTCCGGTGTAGACATGAGATTGCATATATATGCCAATGCAAATTGGGCAAGGAACGCAGTGGAATGAAAGAGCACATCTGGTTGTTGTGTTACTTTGGGGTCTACCATGGTTTCCTAGTGCAACAGGAAATAGACTTTTGTGGCTTTGAGTATCGCAGAAAGAAGAGTACATTACATTAAGTGTGGCAGTCCGCGAAGTAGTGTGGCTTTGCAAGCTCCTCGCAAACTTATTTGATCATGAGATGGATTCCGTTGTTATCCATTGTGATAACCAGAGTTGTGTGAAGCTCTCTGAGAATCCTATGTTTCATGATAAATCAAAACACATTGAGATCAAATACCATTATATCAAAGATATGGTGTAGAGGAAAGAAGTACATGTGCAGTACCTTTCTATACACTAGCAAGTTGCAGATGTCTTCACCAAACCGCTTTCCATGACGAAGTTCAAGTACTTCTGTGAGAGACTTGGCCTGGTGGAGAATGCCTCCCTGGCTGAGAAGGAGTGTTGTTGATTGCAGCTTCATGAGACATTCTCCAAGTTGTTCTCCTTTGGACTGAGTTGAGATGATCTATGAGAGAGCCCATGTGATTGGTGTGTCATACTCCTTTGGACTGAGTTGAAATGACGTGTGGTGGTTTGTTGTCGTGCTCCTCTGGACTGAGTTGAGATGACTTTAGATGGTTTCCTGTCTAGCTCCTGTGGACTTAGTTGAGCTGACTTGAGATAGCTCTTTAGATGGTACTCCTATGGACTTAGTTGAGTTAATCTATTGAGAGTGACGTCCTTGTGGTTGACCACAGGTGGACGTGTCCCTAGTGACTGAGCACTAGAGGATGTGTGGATCCCTTGCTATATTTTCTGAGAATAAGATTTGATGTAACCCTAATTTGTGTTGTAAAAGGTACAAGTAGGCCCCACCATGTAAAAGATAATTAATATTGTGTAAAGATTAATTATATTTCTGAGTTGTATAGGTTGGCCCTATTGTGCCAATAGACACATCCTTTTGATGTGCTAGTTATTGTATAAATAAGAGTAGATCCCCATTATGGATCTAACTCACTCTTCCACTTGTAACATTCTCTCAATATAAGTTGTATGGCTGAAGTGCTCACTTATCTTAGGAGCAAGTTTCTAGGTCATAGAGCACCTTCTTGTGTGCTCTAGGTTTCATGGTGTGAGGGATCTTCTCTTGACTCTATAGCAAAGGATTGTTGGGTTTTTCCCTTGATTGATAAGGGTTTCCCTAGGATAAAATCTTGTGTTCTTGTGCATGGTTATTCTTCTTGTGATCTTGGTTACTGCAGCATTTGTGTATGGTATTGTTGCATTGTTTATGGTTCAAGTACATGCTAAATTGAAATAAATCACATGTGCATGAGCTAAGCATAAAAAATTCAACACCCTCTAATCTACTATGCTATCTCATGCACTTGTTGTTGTCCATTATGTTCTAATTTGTCTTACCATCTCACAAATCTAACCTCCAATTCTCTCTCTCCTTGCATCTTCAGTTAATGTAATTGATATGGTTCTACTGCCCTCCAATTAACGCTACATGTTGTGTTTTGGGGTTCCATATTTCCGTTGCGTGTTATATTATTACCACCTGTGAATTTTGATCACCATTGTCATTATACACATGAATCATAATATATATGTGAATACATGTATTAGTTATGACAGTTTATGATATTTCGTTGCATCATTTTCCAAATTATGTTGTTATATTGATATCTCATTTCATAATGCATATGCAAAGTGATATATGACTGATGTTTGGTCTTTATTGATAGTGTGATGTTATATACATTATTTGGTGTGAGATTATATGTTATAATAATAGTGATGTTATATGTGTCATTTGGTTAGTGTGATGTCATATACGTTGGTTGTAATATCATTGTAATGTTATATTATAACTACACTTCATTGTTTTTATAATATAATATATGTTGTTATCATATTGCTACCTTTTGTTATTGCTATCTTTTGTCATCATAAAATGTTATATTATGTAGTGGTCTTATATTAATATATTGTGTTAATTATTTTGATTAGTTATATTGTTGTGGGTTTAACATATTATTGTGTTATGAGTGTTATATTGTCATGTGTATGTTTTGTTCCATAACCATTGTATCAAGTATCCTCGTCGAGTTGATAAGTATTGTTATGTTGATATGTATTGTGAGATAAACATGGATGTGGTGTTGAATGGATTATTCACATAAAAAAATTATATTCTTGGACATAAAACAAATTAATCTCGTACTAACATTAACTTTGTTTTCATTTCCGGGTGTATCTTTTCCCAAGGACAAATTTCTAAAGCGTTTTTTTTTAAGTCTTTACATTACATAATTTTGTCGATATAAGTTTAACTAGGAGTTTGGTGGATTTTTTCTTAAAACTGGTAAATTCCCCTTTAGGTCAATAGCACACATACATGAGGGTTTGAGTAAGCTCATCCAACTGACTGATTTGAATGCTAGTTTGGGAAAATTCCACATTTACTTTCAAATTTCCTTGTCTTTTAATCTTGTTTGTTTTAATTTGGTTTTCCTGTAGTTTTGTTTATTTTCTACACTTTATTTCATTTCTTGTACTTTGGATTCCTTCACTTTGATTTTAATCCTAGATTTGCTTCCATTCATGTGTGTGTTTGCTGGAATTATATATTAGACTAGGATAGGCTCCAATCCTGCACATATTGTGCTTGTGCCTCGAAGCTTATGAGCCCCAATTGATAATTTAATGTTGGAATTAATAGTGCATATATTTTACTCGACAAACACCATGGGGTGAACCCTTTCCTAGATATTTGTTGGAGTTAATTCACACACAACTAGGATTTATTTTTCTTAAGGTTTTTCCTTGTTGATTAGTCATAATTAGTCATTATCCAGTCTCCTATATTTTAGGAGAGAATATTCCACCTGGAGAATATTCTCTTTCAGTTGACACTTTAGTCTGACTAGTTGAGTTGAGTTTATATGTTGCATTGGTTTTGTCACCATGCAACATTGGGATCATCACCAACTCACTACTCTTTATTCAGTCAGTTAACTGAAGACTAGTTAACTCACCTAGGTGGCAGTTCACTCCCGTAACTGCCTAAGAGACTAGACTAGGTGGCAGTTTACTCTTGTAACTGTTGGTGTGTGTCCATATCAATCTAGACCACCACTATGGCTCATTAGTTACTCATTTATTCTATATATATTGTAAATTATTCACTCTTTGAGTGTGGAATATGGTTAATGAGAATTCCTCCATTCTTTCTATCTTGCTTCTTCTTTCTTAATTTATCTCTGCAAATGTGTGTAGTATTTTCTAGCTAGATCTATTATGTGAAGGTTCAACACATTTACATGGTATCAGAGCCGACGGACTACTAAGAAAAATCCACACCAAATAATTTTTTGCAGGTACAAAATATTGAAGACAACAAAAAGATGGATTATTCGCCGGAAATATTTCTCATGCTTCATAACTATTTGGAATGGAAGACAAAAAAAATTATTCATCTTAGATGCAAAGGCTTGTACCAAATAACTATGGAAATGGAAGTAGAGCCTGATTCTATCGATGAGAAAAATGACTTTCTCAAAAGACAATATATGGCCATATGAAGTATCGGCATGTTTGTTTCTCCCAAACTTTTCCATCAAGTATATGAAGAATCACAAGGATTAACTCCAAATGAATTATGGACCAGATCAGAGGTTCTATTTGGGAATAAAGAATATTGTGAAGATTTCATGTAGGAGGTCGAACAGATAGAGCTAGAAGAGAATCCATCAGAAGATCAAGCCTCTTATTATGAAGAGTCTTCTACAAACGTTTTTGCAGAAATTAGTATTCCAATAATTGAAGATGATGTCTACTCCATTTCAGATTTATTTTCTGAAATTAATGTGGAAGATATATGGCATGCATCTCAGGAGTCACATGCAAACACTTTTGCATGCACCATGCATGCATGTCAGGAGACAAAAAGAGAGCCACACACATTAGATGTCATTCTGATATTTTCTAAGAAAAATTTGCAGAAACAAATTGGATATTTGAATTCCTCTCGAGAAAGTATCCAATTTCAAAAAAAACAAATCGTCTGAAACGGAGTCTGGAAAGTGAAGTTATGATCATTTAAAAAGAAAAAAAAATTCAACGTTTTTCCAGAAACAGCCGCATGGTTTTCAAAATTTCATCCAAAATTTATTTGGATATTATTCATTACAAGAAGATAAAGTGGATATGTGTGGAAATATCAATGATGCATATACTTCATCATATCCGTGCAGACATCTACATATTCAACAAAATCTTCAAAGAGCACAAACTTGCACAGTTGCGAGGTCTTCTTGGAGTGAATGACATGGTTGCTTAGCAACTGCCTTTTGTTCCTTATCATTTTTTATTTTATGCATTGTAATTTGAGGGTAAGTTTTGTTCCCATGAGGTTTTCCCTCTTTCCTCGTTTAGTTCAGTGTATCTTTTGTATTTGGGTACCTAACATGGCCTCGTATTCGGGACCCATTCCTTATTTTTACCATAGTGATGTTCAGAGGGGATGTTGGGGTTACTTCACACACACCTAGGATTTATTTTTCCTAAGTTTATTCCTTGTTTATTAGTCATAATTAGTCATTATCCAGTCTCCTATATTTTAGGGAAGAATATTCCACCTAGAGTATATTCTCTTTTAGTTGACACTTTAGTTTGACTAGTTGATTTGAGTTTAGATGTTGCATTGGTTTTGTCACCATGCAACATTGGGATCATCACCAACTCACTACTCTTTTTCCAGTCAATTAACTGAAAAGTAGTTGACTAGTTAACTCAACTAGGTGGTAGTTCACTGTTGAAGGAAAATCTCCCTGCGGACAGGTAGATCTCCTCTTGAGAGCTAGACTCTTAACTCTTAAGATAGAAGACGCTTAACATGGACACTGACTTCCTTTTAGATCTATATAAACTGATGTATGAGGAGAAAGGAGAAAATAAGTACCTTTTACCGGTGTTTGTCACTGCATGCTCCGAGTTGAGCTCCAATCTTTCACTCCTTGATAAGCCCTGTAGACAAACAATAGTACAACCACTTCTTACTCTACTGAAATTAGCTTGAAAATAGACCTATCTATTATAAACAAGTTCATGTGAGGTCAAACACAAACTAGAAAGAAACAGGCCAAGTGTGTCACATTAATGAGAACAACGATGGAAGTAACTTACGACCGTAGTGTTATCAGACTAATTGGTAGGTGCGGACACTAACTGATCTCCCTAGATACACCTGGATATAGAACAAAACACACCAAAACATGAATCTTTCCTTAAGTTTTAGATATTGAATTTACTAACTAAAGCGGGATAGGTGACATACTGTTTAAATGTCGCTTCCTCTTGCCATCGCCATCCTAGTTCCATTCCAACGCTCATACAATGATGATCCTGTAAACGAACGCAACCAACCAA
>ML786213.1:635986-660848 GCA_009831015.1 Picea engelmannii | reverse complement strand
CAACCAAAGTGATAGTAATAGCATAAACTCAATATAAACCTATGTATGTGATCAAGGAATCATACAATAAAACACAACAAGCTTTATAGGAAAGAATCATATTACTGTATCATATTGAATGTGAAAGAGAGATTACAACCATTTCCTTGATGTCATAAGGTCCCTTCTAGCTATCCTTCGTTCCCCACATAATTTCACTCCAAGAATTCTGAGAGCATAGATCTGATGATATTCACAATCTATCTTGACAAAGAAAATCTCAAAGCCACTCCAACCAAGTTAATAATTCCAAGCCAACTAAAGCTAACAAGCTCAAGAACCAGAACCCCTTCTCCATGAGAGCTCCTCTCCTTTTATAAGTTGAAGAGGATAAGGTGAGGAGGTTAGGATGATCCCACTAAATCATGAAAGCGAGTAAGATCCAAACCATTCAGATGCCACCTCACCATAGAAGTTTCTCCTTCTAGAAGATTCGAGAAAATGAGTGTTTTTCCCACATGTAAGCATTCTCTCACCCTGCGTATAGAGAAACCTGCAAAAATATCGCACCCTAGCTATGGTGCAACCTGCGAGAATCATGAATTCTCGCACCCTACCTATATAGAAACCTGCGAACTTCCTTTTTTACAGGGTTTTTACAAGGGAAAATGCAACTTCCTTTCTCAGGAAAAGTTCTTCTCCCTTCTCTCTTCAGGAACTCAGGTCACTGATCCCTCTGAAGGCAACAGATAGGTTAACATCATTAACAGTCATAGGGATGATGAAAATAATGTGTAACAGGTAGATGCAAGTGCAATAGCTTCGTCAAATCCCCTTTGTCTAACCCTTGCTCAAAAGATCCACCATATAGATGACAACTTCATTGATTACTCTCCTCCAGTTCACTGAGTGTTTCCCATGAGATCATAGGTTTCATGCTTCTAATTCTTCCTCCTTTTCCACCATGATAGAGCCTATTTATATAGGTTTAGAGAGGCCTAACCTCTTGAGGTATCTTTAGGTCAAGTTGAGTATTTTTCTCCTTGAATCAGGGATCTTTCTTAAGATCATGGCTGAACCAAGAATTCGAATTCAACTCCCTTCCAAGATTGAAAGATCTTCCCCTTATTCTCCTCAACAGACCAACTCCTACCCAGAATAGGTAGCGCTCCCTCAAAAGGGCCATCAGAGCACTATAGCGCTCCCTGGTAGGCTTTAGGGGGGTGCCAGTGCTCTTAAAATCAATAGCACTCCTCCTAAAGGGCTCTCTAGGGTTATAACACTCCCTAGAAGTTCATAGGGGAGCACCAACACTTCTAAGAGACATATAGGGGAGCGCTCTCTTCCAAAACCCTAGATTCAATGATTCTTTCAAGTGGCAAAAGGTACTTAACTCCAGTTAACCATTCCTCTTCCTTCAAGAGGAATTTTAAGTGTCTTCTTAATGTCATTATAAGTATGATATAGGCATCATGGAAGTATTCTTTGTTTGGCACTTGTGACACTTGTCACAGCGAGTAATGTTGATGTGTAACAGATTGCCCCCCAAAGTATGAAGTTAGAAGATGAGAACTGATAACTGAAATTCTTTTTAGACTTTCAAGAAAGGGTATAGACACGGAGAACCTGACGGAAGCTGCACACAAACATCCAACAAATATTATGACATGCTTCAAACCCAAGGCAGGCATACCTATGCTTGGGTGATCAAGACTTGCAAGATATGGTCGCCATAAAATACACTGCGGATCCATAATTGTATTGATAAAAAGTTATAGCCACCAAGGATACAGTGTGGATCTATACTCTGATGACCTGAACTGATCGTAGCCACGAAGAATACACAGTGGATCTATGAGATGACAAGACATAGCCATGACCAATACAAAGTGGATCTATGTAACAGTATATGTGTCATAGTTCAAGATAAACTCCATAGCAACCTGGGAAAAGTACATATCAAAGTGATGGATCAACCCAGGGTCTTCTTACAGAACCCGATATGGTATGAATCTAACCATGTGAATAGATTTCTTGATGTCGAACATGGAAGAAACCACTTGATTACCAGTCAATGATGTAAACCGTTAACAAGTGCGAGGGAGATCACCATTAATGTCAATGATTCCCAAGGTACACCAGTACATTCCAATGAATGTGAATGGATGAGCTGAAGTCAAACATTCGTGGAATCATCCGATCAGAGGTCAATGATGTAAAACTGATGTCGGATGTGAGGAGGCTTTCCATTGAGGCATGCAGGTCCCAAAGTACTAATTGGTTTCTAAGTCTAATTCCTAGATAATGTGTTGAAGTCGACAGGAATAGGCTTGTCGAAGGAGGGCCTTGATGTATCCCCCATCAACGACACAAAACTGACATAGAGATGTAGTTGGTAGATCAAATGAACATGGACTGACATGGGTATTGAGACAAGATATTTGTGATGGCTGACTCTCGAGGTGGATACTTCCCTTGAACACTAAGGCACCACAATAGGAACATGACGTGGACCAAAACTTGATGATGTAGTGGATGATGTGACTCACGTCGGGTGACCCAGATGAGTGAAAGAAACTCAAAGGATTGGCTCAGTGCAGAGGTTCAGCGGATTATGATGTGTGCAAAAGACAAAGTGTCGTGTTCAAGGGTGACTCTAAGAATTACTTGGTAATGTTCTCAAGAGACTGCTTGGCTTGCTTCTTTCAAATTTTCCCCCATCCAGATAGATGAGTACCTCTTTTTAATTTAACGAGCTCGAGGAGGGTAACACATGCTCGATATAACTCACCTTCGGTAAGTTCCTCTTCCTTTGTTTAACAAACTAGAAGAAGTAAGGGTTCAGTCCTGTATGGGCTTGTCAATGTTTTTTTTAGCGAGTCCAAAGACAGAAAAATCGAAGGTTTTTCATGATTATAGAGTTTGGAAAACACTTAAAGAGAACTCTCTCAGTTCCTTTTTCGTACAGTTAGTCTCACGAGGCTGAAAAAGAGATAAACTACCACTCGAAAGACACCCTTTCGAACCTTTTAACGAGTGTGAAAGGAAGCAAGATCACTCGACGATATTTTCATGTTTAGAGAGTCTGAAAAGAGTTTAAAGGTGACTCCAGGGGGTTCCTTTTTCATGTGTCCATACGGGTCCGAAAAAGAGATAAAATTCTACCCGATGCGTTCTTATATTCTCGAGCTTGAGAATGAACTAAGACTATGCTCGTGACAAGGTAAACGAATGATCAAAACTGCTTTGAAACCTGTAGTGTCGAAACTGCAATCTAGAGGTTTAGTGAAGCGATTATATTGTCAAAGAAACCCACAAATAACTATACCTTATAAAAAATGGAAATTTATAAATAGTAATACAAGAAAATCTTCATTTACCATTTCATTTTGCATAAGGATTTGTAGCAGTGGAGATTCTCATTTTGGAGGTGGATCTTGTTTTGCTTGATACCGGAGATACGATTGACCATTTCTCTTGCCATTTGGACCAGGTAGATCTTCATCTCCTCTTCTTTCATTTACATGGTTCAAAATTTGTTTGCACAACAATATTTAAATTAAAAAATGAAGCCCTAAGTCGTTCCAAAAAAGATCAAATCGGCCTCTATTGAAAACGATGGGAAAAAGGCATTTGTTTACAAAAATGCTTCTAGAGGGTGATAGCATAGATGCCAACGCCTTGATACTTAAGTAGATAGGTCGTTTTTGTTAAAGAATCCATAAGAAAACTCAAAAATATGCCCACGCAACCATTATGAAAATCATTTTAATTTAAAATGTTTTATTGTTGCGTATGGATCATTGAGTAATAAAAAGAGGGTGTGGTCCTTTTTGAACAGTATAGGAAATAGATTTCAAGTTTTTAAATTGCTTAAGAAATTGCCGAAAAATTGAATAATGAAATTCTTTGTTTTTTGTTTGTAGGTGATTTCAGCAATGACCATGATCGAGTGGAAAGAACAGGACCATGAGCTCGATGATTTGGCTGCTTTGTAGAGTCCTTGCACGGGAGCCGCGTTGAGAGATTGTGGCCTTCTGAAATTCTTCAAACTACAAAAAATGAAGAAAGAAATCCTTCTACTTGAGCAAATAATCAACTTATGGGACGTCGAAGAGCAAGGGTTTCGGATCAGGACACAACTTCTAACCATCGAGTTGGAAGATGTATACTTCTTGACTAGCCTCTCGAAGAGAGGGGCTCCTATAGCGTTTTATGGATAGAGAGCGCTTCCTGAGCAAGTGGATGTGTACCTGACACGTCATTGTGTCCTAGGAGCAATACTAGTGGGGGGTAGAATCCCAATCAAGGATATCAGAGAGTTACCCCTTCGGTCTATTTTTTTTTCCATCACGAGTGTGACGGGAAGCACTAGCGCGCATCTGGCATCGAGATGACAGATAGCTTATGGCGTACATTGTTTGGAGCCAACACTGTTTAACTGGAGTGCAGGGTTTCTTTGGAATGTGAAGGAACAGGTTTTGAGGTGTAGGATGGGGCAGAAATAGTTCGGATATGGTTCTTTATTGGTATCATTCTTCTTAGATCACATCCCCCAGATGCAACCTCGGATTTCATTGGCGGTACGACCAGTGGGAGAACCACAGATGGAACGGTGGACTAGTCTGTCTCCAAGACTAGTGGCAGAGTCAGAGTTTTGTCTCACTGGTGACTTCTTCACTTGGCTAAGACACCAATATCTTTGGATAGAAGAATTCCCATATGTCAAGGTGGACTTTCGCGGGAGCATGGATTTAACTCTACCAGCGGGGGAATATTGGGATGCATTAGGTGAGAGACTAAGCAACACCTTGTCTAGTTTTTTTTTGTTTTAATTTTTTAACATATGTATATTTTTTTGGGTACGTAGAAGAGTTTTTAATGGATGTATTGTTTTCAACATGCAAACAAGGGAGCAGTGCGTCCGGCTGAGATACCAATACCAGGACGTCATGGGGGTGCTCAGGTTGCAGTAGATCTCGGGGCACTAGTGATAGGTCTCTGGGAGGTTGAAAGAAACCTTCAAGGCCTCACGATGGGTATTCCTCCTCTACGAAGGAGAGAATTGCCTTTACATCTACAGAGACACACTGTGGGGGTGCTAGAGAATGTTAATTCTCTACTGAGACGAGTAGTGCACGTAGTGATATGTTATTCTCAGCATAATGCAGTGCGGAGAGATTAGAGTCTCTCTAGTGATTGTATATTTTGTATGACTTGTCAGACGATGTTGTATGGGTGTAAAGACCCAAAATTTTGCTCTTCCAAATACTTTTTTGATGTAATAAAAACATTTTCAGTCACACTATGTATATATATACAGTTCTGAGTTTTTACAGTGCCAGAAGATTTGTAAATGATGATGTCTTAAATGTGATGTGTTTTAATTTACATGTGATGTACAAATTGTTTTCCTTCATGAAACCTTATCTATGGGCGAGATATTGATCCATGATATAATTAGTTAACGAATCCAAAACATTGTTGAGTTCTCTTGGAATATGTCTGTATTTGATGTAATCAAATATTCGTTCAAGATGGCGAACTTGTAGGTGGAGACGTAGCAGGATAGGATTATGAATAGCATAGATACGATTGAGTTGATAGACCACGAGTTGGGAGTCCAGGTTAACAATGATACAAGAGATACCTAAGGAGGAGGCTTGGGTCAAAAGTCTGATGACAGCATGATATTCTGCCATGTTATTAGTCGTTGGTCCTAAGAAAATACCTCCTGAACTCACCTCCTCGTCAAATTGGTAAATGACCCATGCTACTGAAGCAATGTTCCAGGTGTGTCAACTAGCGCCATCTGCAAACCCGACAAAGATAGGAAAGGAAGACATCATCTGCGCATGAAAATACAAGGCATAGTTATGAGTGGCAAAGGTAAAGACTCGAGCATGCGAAAGAAATAGACACACCAAACTAAAATACAATAATGTACAACATACACATGCTAGGTGATCTAGGCATAGTACTTTTTAAGGTAAATCCCATTCTGGGGCTCTCCTAGGGAAATTCCATCATAATCGACTAACTCGTAGGCGCCTCTGTGAAGAACACGTTTCAAAATGTAAGGGCCATGCCACAGAGGTTCTAACTTACCTGTCCCTAGTTTGTCATGAGCCTAGTCATAGACAAGGACTAAGTCTCCTTCTGCAAAATTCCAAGGTTGGATGGATTTGTCGTATTGATTTTTTATCCGTTTCTGATGTGCCTCGTTAACGAGAGCGGCATCACAATGTGTTTCTTCCAGTTTGGTCAGATATAAGAAACATTCTTCTTCGACAAAAGTATGGGGTAGGAGTTCTACTTTAAGTTTCAGAGATGGAATCTCACACTTGATTGGTAAAACGGCTTCGATGCCATACACTAACTGGAAAGGAGTGAACCCAGTTGTGGTTTTCACGGAAGTACGATAAGCCCAGAGAGCGAAGAAAAGTTGTAGATGCCAGGATGCCTTATTTGCCCCTACCATACATTGGATCATGGTTTTGAGGACTTTGTTGATGGATTCAACTTATCTGTTGGCCTGAGGATAGTATGGGGATGAGTTTTCATGGCGAAAACCTAGCTTGGAATGCAATTCACTCATCATCTGGTTCTTAAAGTGTGAACCGTGATCGGTGACAATAGCACGTGGTACACCAAAATGAGTTATGATGTGGTTAAAAACAAAAAGAGTTGCGGTATGACCATCGTTCAAAAAGGTAGGCATAGCCTCAACCCATTTGGTAAAGTAGTTGACGACGATGATTATATAACCGTGCCCCCCGGCTGAGGTAGGCTTACATTGCATAAAATCGATACCCCACTTGATGAAGGGGCCGATGGCGATAACGGGGTGCAGCGTAGTAGGGTGGGTGCATGCCTTGTTGTTAAAAAATTGGTAGGGTGGGCATTTTTTGACTGCCTCAATACAATATTTGAAAATCGAGGACCAAAAACAGCTGGCATGTAGAATCTTCTGGGTTGTAGCCATCCTAGAACGGTGACCACCACAGGCTCCAAGGTGACAGTCATTCAGAACGCGTTCAACCTCTACATGAATCAAACAACGTTGAAGGATAGTGTCAATACCATGACAATACAAGGTGTCGCTGACGATAAGATAATGACGAGAATGGTGGCGAATACGCCAACGCTCTTCATGGGAAGTGTTAGGTTGAAAGTGTTGGGTTTGGAGATAAAGGAGGATGTCTCCATACCAAGGATCAGAGGTGTTGATGAGGAAAAGAGTTTCATCAGGAGAGAATCTTGAGGTTCGATATCTTCATTAGCATGGGAGAGATTGCAGATAAGCTCTGCAAACACCAGGGAATTTTTGGCTTTGGACTTCACAAATTCAAGATCGAATTCCTGAAGGATGATGATCCATTTAGAGTATTTTCCCCTGAGCACTTGACATGTCAAGACATGGTACATGGGGTTTGAGTTCGCAATCACAGTGGTGGTGCGTAGTAGGATGTAATGGAGAAATCTCTGGACAACGATGACGACTGCCAGAGCCAGTTTTTCTACATGTGAATATTGGAGTTTGGGTCTAGATAGACTCTTGCTCAGGTAATAGATCACATGTTCCTCACCGTTGGGGTCCTCCTGAACTAATACCATTGCAATAGTGGAAGTGGAGGTGGCTAAGTAAAGTATGTAGTTCTTTGTATACTCTGGAGGGTGCAACAAAGGTGCGTGAGTTAAGGCATGCTTGAGAGCGTCAAATGATCATTGAGCGATGTCATCCCAGATGAAAGGGGTGTTTTTCTGCAACAATCGCATGAATCTTTTAGTTATCTCAGCATAGTCACAAATGAAACGGCGAAGGAAGTTTGTTTTTCCTTGCAAACTCTGGATTTGGGTCAAACTAGTAGGTGGGGATAAGGCTAGAATAGCCTTAATATTTAAGGGATCCACCCGAATCCCATCATTAGAGACAACGAAACCGAGGAGTCGACCGGATTTGACAACAAAAATACACTTATGTGGGTTCAAGCGGATATAGTAAAACCGACATCGAAGAAAAATAGCTCGTAAGTGATCAACGTGATCTGATCGATTAGATGAGTGGGTAGGTAAGTCGTCGAGGTAAGGTTCTACAATATTCTTGATATCATGGAAAGCATACGACATGGCCCGCTGGAAAGTAGAACCAACATTTTTGAGACCAAAAGGTATCTTCCGATAGGTGAAAGTTCCCCATGGGTAGATAAAGGTTGTCTTATGTTGATAAACAGGTAAAATTTCAATCTGGTTATACCCAGAGAAACCATCCATGAAAGAGAATATTACACTCCCAGTGCAATTATCGATGATCTGGTCGATGAAGGGCGTAGGGTAGTTGTCCTTTGGACAAGCCTTATTGAGGTCCCGATAATCAACATAGACACGAATGGTCCCCTGTTTTTTGGCAACCTAAACAAGGTTGGAGACCCATTCTGTCAGAGGGACAGGATAGATAAAGCCATATTTTAAAAGTTTCTCAACTTCTGCCTTTATGGCTACGATTTTCTTGGGATGAACCGGGCGGAGTTTTTGTCGAACAGGTTTCGCACCTGGGTAAGTCTTGATTTCATGCACGATGATCGAGGGGACGATTCCTGGAATTTCTTCGTAGCTCCAAGCGAAGACATCATAGAATTCTTTAAACAGAGCGGTGTAAGATACCACTTCTTTGGGTGTGCAATTAGCACCAAGATTGATGTTTTCCACAACGCCTACTTTGATAGAAATATCAATAACGATTGTAGTAGATATATTACCCATATTCCCCTCAGAAAGAGTATCTTATGTGAGGATGGGAGATTGTGGAGAATGGGTAACATCAGGAGGGAAGACAGAGTGTATGTCTTTGTGAATTTCTTCTAGAGGCGGAAGAAAAGAGGATCGGTGATGGTTATCATCCCAAGTTACGTCGTCGATACTAATCATTTCCATTATGGATTCATCGGAAGGAAAAATGTGGGAAATGTAATCGATTGCAGACGATAGGGAATCCAACCATGATGACATCGAGTAGGCATTGGGTGCCAATAGATGGGGGTTGTCTGGGGAGGGAGAGGTAGATTGAATAGCCACGTATGTGGCCTCGGTTGGGCTAAGCGGCATGGTGTCACCTAGCACATCGAATTCCATAGGACTAGGTATAATCCAAGGGTCAAATGATTCCAAAGATTGATAAGCCATAGTCGAAATCATATTGACGGTGGAAATATGATGTGTGGTGGGTGGAAGTGGTGTAGGGAAGGTACCCATAAGGCTATAATCTTTCAACAAGCCAACACCAACGCTTTCATACGTAACTTTGTGGTCTCCCAAAAAATGAATGTTGTTGGTAACAGGGGCACAAGCGTCGGGTGTACAGAAATCTAGTTGGTCGATAGTGACAATTTTGCCTTGATGGGGGGATTGTACACATCGAAACACTGACAAGGTGACGACAGTCATAGCATAGAACCAACTTATTCTAAGTAGTAGGTTGTAATCGAGGGGGGCATCGACCACCTCGATATCAACAGTAACAGTTTTTCCACCCAACTGAACGGCTAAGGATTGTAAAATTCTGTGAGGATGAAAACCTCACCCATCGAAAGCGCATAACATTGTAGTGGATTTGTTAAGGGAAGGTGATTTCAAGCCTTTCCAACAAGCCAAAGACATGACGCAAGTAGAGGCTCCCTCATATAAGATAGTTCGGTGGATTTGTTGATTGTGAACAACAACATCAATTTGAAAAGCTAATTGGTGGGAGAGTCAAGGTTGATGATCATCCAGATTAAATGTGAGGTTATTAGATGACTCAGGATCGAAAGCATCGATGGCAGCCAAGATCATTCTACGTTGACTGGGACAGTGTTGTAGAACTTCCAAAGCAGACATAGCACACGGTGCTTGAGCCAAATCTTCAATGATGTTGTAGTTTTGGGCAGCCCGTGAGCTAGGATTAAAGGTAGATTTCCGGATAGTTCTCTTAGGAGGGCATAGGATGGAGTCAAATGAAGGTTTCTCAATTTGAAGTGGCCCAGATGGAGAGCTAACAGATGGAGGACTAACAAAATATGGTAATGGGTCCGGTGAGGAACCGTTAGTGGTCTTCGGCTTATCAGGTTTAATCGGTGTGTCATAGGTCATAGTGTAAGTGGTCAGATTAATCCCATTAAACATGTAAATGTGGGCACTTGTCGAGGCCTCATCATGGGATTGGTTGGAACTGCCCCCTGGAGTGGGGGTTTGAGCAACCAAAGATTGTTACTATGGAAAAGGTTGGGTAAGCACAACAGGTTGTGAATTCCCCTTAAAAATCTTGGCCACTTCATCGTGATGTGGACAGTCTCGGGTGTAGTGATCGTCACCACAAATGAGACATGGGAATTTTGGTTTCCATTGTGGTTGTTCTTCGGTAGCAGGGGTTTGAGGTTGATTTTTTGGTTGTTCATTGTTGTTGTTTTTCTTCGGTTTATTTCTTGCTTTCTTCTTGCCTCCCGATTGTTGTGAAGGGGTCGATTGGACCGTATTCACCTTAGAGACTTGAGTTTGAGGGGAGGTAGAAGAGGGTGTGGTCGAACTAGAAGTAGACGTCGAAGTGGGCCGCTGGGTTGTTCCAGTCGACTGGGAAGTAGATTGGGTTTTGATGGATTCAATGACTCCATCCGCGTGCGAGGCAGACGATGGTTTGGATGGATCAGTAGTGGCATGGGTAGCATTTGGTATTAATTAGTATAGAGTACCAGATTGTGAATAAACCAAATCTAAGTACTGAGCTCAAGAAATAGCTTCTTCCTCGGTGACTACACCACCCATAGCAACATCATGAGCGATCTGGGGTAACAGTGATTTAGTGAACCATTCCACTAATAATTGGTCAGGAATAACCGCTTTGATTAACCTTCGTCATCGTCTCCATTCATGAATATGATCAGAGATATGTATGGATTTTGTCTGATGAAGGGAGGTCAATAGTTCGGTACCCGTCTCGTATCGAATGGGTAGTTGGAAGTCTGTGAGGAAGGACATGGAAAGGGAGTTAAAATCGTGAAAAGAAGCACGTGGTAATTCAATATACCATTTTCCTGTAGAACCCATAAGCATTCGTTGGAAAAGACGCAAACGTATAGAATCGTCCATGAGGGAGTTCGATGAACACCATAAATGGAAAGTCATGACATGGTTGTTTGGGTCTTCTCCGGACTTTCCGTCAAATTTTGGGATATCAGAAGGAAGTTTAGCTAGAATAGCTGGCCAAACCGGAGAATGAAAAATAGGATCGTTCATTAACTGAGACAAGTCTGGGAGGTCCAGAGTTGCTAGGAAAGGTAGTTGTCGGTTAACCTGTGGGTGATACTGGTGCGGCATAGGAACACCAGTAGGACTGTACACTGGGTTAGGCGGATAATTGTAACCAGTGGGTCCTCTTGTATAAGGTTGGTGTTGACCAGGGTACACAGGATTTGAGAGGGTTTGAGAAACATGCATGTGCAGAGGATAACCAGATGGGTTTTGAGGATTATAAGCCATATTTGGCGTTTTTCCATAAGAAGGATAAAGATGAGTCCCTTGGGGGGGAAGAGGTTGTTGTGGAGCTTGAGGATTGTGTCCCACTAAAAACTGTGGGTTTCTTGGAAAAGGGATATTCCATGGATTGGGTGTGGTAGACACATTTTGTCCATATAGTTGATGGTAGGCTCCAGATTGAGGTTTCCCCCCAGCATGAGGGTGCCCTCCGAATGGAAGTTTTCCTCCAGTGGGAGGATGCCCCCCAACTTGAGGTGGAGTTCTCAAAATTTGTGAACCAGACGAAAACGACTGACTGGTACTGCTTAATGGGTTAAAGCCACCAAGACCAGTCCCTCCAGGTTGTTGTATAGGTATAGAACTTCCAGGCATAGCTTGGGTAGTAGTGACAATGAAAGAATTTAGTGCTCTGTACCCAAAAGGGAGTGATGATGAAGGTATAGGTGTTAGTGGTGTGCCAATTGCAGCTTGGCTAACCACCACATTACCGGCGGGAATAGTCAGAACGTGAGGGACCATTGTAGAGTGGGTCGTCTGGAGAGAAAACATGGACCTTGGGCCAACGGATGATGTGTTTAGAGAAACAGATGATGTAGCGGAAAAAATGGTAGTACCGGTAAAATGGTTTAAGGGTACGGTATAGGTAATAGGCACGTCGACACCTATTCCTGTTCCATAAAGATCTCGCACCATGCGCGGTGGACTTCGAACAATGTCTATAGTCCAAAAGGGGTCGTCGACTAGAGGGTTTGAATGAGACCCAGTCATAACGTCAAAAGGATTGATGACGACGAATTCACCGGCTGAATTTAGTTGGAGAACACGTCTCTCATATCCCTCAGGAATGTGGAAAGCCTCTGGATACTCTGAAACAATTCTAAAATTCTCTAAAGGGGTGGGAACTTCTTCTTGGGAGGTTATAGTGTCATGAAACTCACTCTATTGAGGAGATTCCTCCATAGAATGAGGGGGTAAAGGGGTATTATCTTCCATATTTTCTGGAGGAAGTCCCTGTAGCCTCTGCGAATGGCGTGGAGGGTCGATGTTGGCGAAAAAGAGTCGGTGAAAAAAATCTATGGCCAACTACCGAAAAAGAAGAAGCATATGCTAATAGAATCTAGGAATCACAACCAAGCAAACAAAACCTTCTCTTGATGACCGTGCTAGTTGGTGATGAAATCCAACATCGCGTGACCAAGTCAAGAAGGGGAGGGGATATGGTGGAATAGTTACAATGGCGACCTGCTTAACGAACTTTTTCCTTAGTGCAAGCTTCCATGTAGTAATTGTGGATTTACCCTCCAAGGAGCCTGAGTGAGTTTGACCAATGTCTGCTCCAGGTACAGTGAGACTTCCCTTCACTGTCACCTCGTGTAAGACCCTAAATATTATGGCCACTAAGGTTACCAATCTGCAGTCATCCCCTGGGCGGGTACAGTTGACAGTCCAGTCCGAATGTATGGGTAGGGTATCTAGCCCAAAATCAACTTGAAAGGCTTCCACTCAACATTGTGGGTATACCTTTAAGCGATCCCCATAATATGATATAACTACTACAATCAGTCAAACCACGGAGGGATAATCTCCATAGCTTTCCCAAGTGCGACCTCATGCATAACCCCTATGTGAGAGGGGGATCCCAGGTAGATTTATACGACAATTGGATTTGACTCTCCCTATCTCAGGATGCTAATGTTTGTTTTGGAAACTTTGGAGAATTATGCTCACAGCCTAATCCAAAGTACTAATCCTAGTCTACTATTGGTGGAGGATATTGTTCTTTATTCAATAGGGGTGCATGGAAGTGAAACAGATGGAATGATGACTCAATCCCCAAAAATGTATCAAAGATGATAAGAATTCATTTATTTTCGATGAGTGTCTATTTAAGGGAGAGAGATAGTTATTTTCACTAACAAACACTAACAAGGAATGTCAAACAATTTTTTTAATCAAATCCAGTGTGGTGCTAAAACTTTTTGGGAATGTCTTCTAATATGAAAATCAATCATGAAGATGTCTCTTTATTTTTTGTGTGTGAATAATGATTAATTCAAAACGACACTTCTCCTGCCAGTTAACCTTTTGAATCAAGGAAACTCAGACAAGCATAAGAAGGTTTCGTACAAACAATACACCCTCTTTCTGTGATCGAAGACAAGAAGCAAAAAAGAAAACAAAGAAAATCAATAATTTCACACAAAAGAGAGATGTGGAAGAACAATTACCTCAACAAAAACCAAATGAAGAAATTCGTAGACTTATGATGTCCTTCACCAGAGTTTCTTGCTTAGTCAAAAAGGAGAGAAAAAATAGTGTATTGATTTCAAACTCCCAACAACAAAAAAACTCAAAAAATAATGAAGAAGGCCACAAAATTTAAACAACAAGGTATTTGTTCCTTAGAATGAAGGATTTTGAAGTTCAGTAGGAAGAAGCATTGACTCACAGAGAGGCTCAGCAAGTAAAACACAGAGGCTGGACCCTAAAAAAGCAATTCTGGAAAGATTTTATGCCAAAAGAGGGTTGGCTCTCTGGTGTAAAGGGCACCAAGCATTATATCACTCTGTCTGACACATCCAGGGAGCACTGACACTCTTTCAACATAGCCACAGGGGTGCCAGGCTTAAAAAGATCATGAAAAAGTCCAGAAACCCAAAATTTCAGTCAAATTTTGGCAATCAGGCTGAGTGTGATGGGGTAAGGAGTCAATCAGCATGTGAAATCAATCAAAAGGGGTGAACAAGGTATGAAAACAATCAAAGGGTAAGACAAGGTCTATGAGGAAAAATCAAAACCAAAAGTTTTGATTCGATTCTCCCCAGTGGAGTTGGCAGTTTCTATTGAAGAAAAATCTCCCTGTGGACAGGTAGATCTCCTCTTGAGAGCTATACTCTTAACTCTTCAGAAATAAGATGCTTAACATGGACACTGAATTCCTTTTAGACCTATATAAACTGATGTATGGGGAGAAAGGAGAAAAGAATTACCTTTTACCAGCGTTTGTCCCTGCACGCTCCAAGTTGAGCTCCAATCTTTCGCTCCTCGATAAGCCCTGTAGAAAAACAATAGTACAACCACTTCCTACTCTACTGACATTAGCTTGAAAATAGACCTATCTATTATAGACAAGTTCATGTGAGGTCAAACACAAACTAGAAATAAATAGGCCAATTGTGTCACATTAATGAGAACAATGACAGAAGTAACTTACGACCGTAGATGCGAGTGCAACAGCTTCGTCAAATCCCCTTTGTCTAACCATTGCTCAAAAGATCCATGATCTGGATGACAACAAATTCACTGATTACTCTCCTCCAGTTCACTGAGTGTTTCCCATGAGATCATAGGTTTCATGCTTCTAATTCTTCCTCCTTTTCCACGATGATAGAGCCTGTTTATATAGGTTTAGAGAGGCCTAACCTCTTGAGGTATCTTTAGGGTATGTTGAGGATTTTTCTGCTTGAATCAGGGATCTTTCTTAATATCATGGCTGAACCAAGAATTCCAATTCAACTCCCTTCCAAGATTGAAAGATCTTCCCCTTATTCTCCTCAACATACCAACTCCTGCCCAGAATAGGCAACACTCCCTCAAAAGGGCCATTAGAGCACTATAGCGCTCCGTGGTAGGCTTTAGGGGGGCGCCAACGCTCTTAAAATCAATAGCTCTCCTCCTAAAGGGATCTCTAGTGTTATAACGCTCCCTATAAGTTCATAGGGGAGCGCCAGTACTTCTAAGAGACATATAGGGGAGCGCTCTCTTCCAAAACCCTAGATTCAGTGATTCTTTCAAGTGGAAAAAGGTACTTAACTCTAGTTAACCATTCCTCTTCCTTCAAGAGGCATTTTAAGTGTCTTCTTAATGTCATTATAAGTATGATATAGGCATCATGGAAGTATGTTTTGTTTGGCACTTGCAACACTTTTGAGTTACATGCGACACTTTTCACAACGAGTAATGTTGATGCGTAACATTCACTTTCGTAACTCTCTGAGAGACTAGACTAGGTGGTAGTTCACTCTTGTAACTATTGGTGTGTGTCCAAATCAATATAGACCACCACTATGGCTCATTAGTTACTCATTTATTCTATATAAATTATTCACTCTTTGAGTGTGGAATACGGTTAATGAGAATTCTTCCATTTTTTCTATCTTGCTTCTTCTTTCTTAATTTCTCTCTGCAAATGTGTGTAGTATTTTCTAGCTAGATCTATTATGTGTAGGTTCAACACATTTACAAGATTGTCATATCTCGAAGAAGACACTTTTATAGATGGAAAGAGAACAAACCATTGATGAAGTCATTGAGAAACTGATGAATCTTTGAAAAGGGTTATCTTAAGAATATACCAAAGAACAAGCCCTTGCAGATGAACATATGCTTGAAGAACATATCTATGAACAATGTTACCAAGAAGATCTCGATGAAGTTTCTCATGTTGAATATCCAAACGAGACATTTGTATCCATTCTCCCACTTGAATAAGATGACTTTTTTTGCATCACTTTCCCCTTGGAGTGATTAGCATCAAGGAAAAAGTTCATCATGAGGTTTACCAACCCCTTGAAGAGGAGCATGAATTATCCCATGAAGGCTTGATTCAAGAAGTGAGTCCTCAAGAAGAAGAACATGAGTTACCTTATGAATGTGTCGAGGGATTCAATGACTTGGATTCTCGTGAAGATGAAGTGATTGTATATGCCCTTCCATTTGATGAGTACATCTAGTCTTTTGTTCCTCCTACACATCAAGAAGAGAACATGATAAGTCATAACCCTTTCGAAGATATTGATGATACTTTATTCCATGACTTTGAAAGTGAAGTGTTAGAGGAGCCATTGGATTCAATAGACCCTTTGCGTAATAATATGATTGAGAACATTTATGATTTCATACATGTTGGAAGGCATGCATGCGATGTTGATTGTTTTAGTTTTGATGGTGATCCCATCTACGACATCGAGGGAAGTCTCTAGATAAGGAATAAAGAAGTCTTTCCTTGGGAACATTGTTTTTCATACAAGGATCATCCAACTGTTTGGCATCATGATGACAACACAAGTATAGATTTGTCTCATCCATTCAAGGATGACTTGTTACAGTGTATTCATGATGATTTTTGGTCATACTTTGAAAATACTTTTGGGCACTCAGATTCATTATGTGGTGATCCACCATTGTTCTCAAATCTCGATGAGGATAAGATTGTGGCCAACCCAAAATGATCAGAGACTCATGTTACCGAAAAAAAGTATTCTCATCTTGGGTCTTTTGGCAGGGATTTACATATAAAGAAGCAATGTATTCTGACTATGGAAAACGAGTTTCTCTCTAGACCTGAGGCCGTCCCTTGCCTCATTTCCTATTCTATGGTAAACCATCAAGATTTCTTGGTTTCCCTTATCTCCTCCCAAAATTTAGGGAGAAGTGATATTTTAAGTGAAGATGAATACCAGTCGTCATCTATACATGGTACCCCTCTTCGGAGATGGATTGATCATGCTTGTGGTTATTCCTTGAGGAAGGATTTCAGGTATGATTAGGCTTGTGGTTTCTCTCTCTGGAAGGATTTATTCCCTCCCACCCATCTCCATGAGTTTCATTGCATGATTGATTATATGTCTATTTATTCTCATGATTATTATCTCCTTGACTTATCCTTGTTGTATTACATAATTAAGTACAGGGGGAGATACATTGATGAGATGATCAACTGGTTCCACTCATTGTACAATTTTACCTGACATCCAAAATATTTGAATACCATGGGACCCAGGCCCCAAGTAAGTAGGTAGGTCATATTTCTTTCTTTCATTTTGCTTCTTGATTGCTCATTTTAATTTGGATGCATTTCATTTTTCTCTACTTTCATTTCGATTTACATGATTCTCTTTCATCATTATATAAAAAGTACATAATTTTCTTTTCTAGATTAGTTGTCATTTTGAGATTTTGATTTTTGATTTATATGAGCAAAGGGTGAGTGAACCACCCTAGATTTTACATTTTTATGTTTCAGTGTAGGGACAATTATGAATAGGAGATGTTGAATTTCTAATGCACACTACGACGAGTACATGTCCCTGAGTAGGAGCCAGATGTTATCCCCAATTTATAGGGATAACTAAGGAGATGATGTATCGAGTCCCTCAGGTTGCAAACATAGAGTATCGAGAGATAGATGACTGAAAATGTCCACATACACAGACAGAGACCTTCTTCAATACCACACATCTTGGAATCATGACAATGACATCAACCACATATGCTTTCCTCTGGAAGACGATGGGTCTTCCTCCATGTGGTACAAGTCAGGTATTGTGGTAAGTGTCACTTTAATATTTGAGGCATTTGAGCATGTTTCATTTAAAGTTTCTTTTGATTATAGAATGTTTCCTTGGAAGTTATGTTCTTTGCCTTGTGTCACCTTGGTCGTTGACATTGCACCCCAGTAAGTGGTCACCCTTAGGGATGGGTTTTCTACTGGGAGGTATCCTTGACGAGTCATCATATTGTTCATGATCATCCTTATCATTTTTAAAACTTCACCCATTTTTTGTATCCTTATATTTTTGGAATTTCGGGTGTATTGACCCAAGAAGGGATTGTACCTCATTTCATGGGAAGAAGGGGATGAAGGCCTATAGGGAATGTAGGTGGGAAAAGATAAAATAAAAAACTATAATGTTCCAGATGTTCGCCCAAAGAGGTCTTGAGAACAATGAAACATTTCTCCTAAAAACTCAAATACCTATAAAAACAAATACATATATATAAATGTCTGAGTTGTTGAGGGATCTACACAAATGCATTACAAGCTTGAATTTACCCCTATGGCACTATGTGTACCTCTCCCTTCAAGTGAAATTGTGGTACTTCCCCCCCAAGCTCTATGTTACCCATTGGGAGTACCCAATTGTTTTGGACCTTAATTAATTAATGGAAATAAATGGGCTTGGAAAAATGATGCATTGAAAACGAAGGTGCAACACACCCTCTACAAAGGCACCCATAAATGAGACAATATGAACCCTTGTATGTCATGAACCCCATGCCCAAAATTCTTACCCCTCATCCACTACATATTCTTTGCATGACTTAGAGAGGGTCCACCTAGGAAACACTCCTTGACTCAAGGAAGGATTCACCCAATAGGTCACCTTGTCAACCCTCCCATACCTAAACAAGGAAAATTGCATAGGGTATTTGAGCACTTGTTTAATTTGATGAGGTATTTTTTGATGTAGATTAATAGGTGTATCTTATATTAAATGTTATTTTACTTTCCATGATGATTTTACTTGAAATCCTTGGAGGGCATACTTTCCTGTCTTTGTGGGACCTTGTTGATGGACATTTTGGAGGAACAAGCCCAACTTGGACCTTCATTGGAGCAGGAAGCCCACCGGTTGGATGCCATAGACCAGACCTTGGGGGAAGACAAAATATGAATGTTACCTTTAGAGGCAAAGGAAGAGACCTTGGAGGAATTCACTTAGCCCTTACAAGACCAATGACTTGCATTTTTGGAGGCTAGAACGTCATCATGGAGGGCTTGACATCGCCCTAGGGATAGGGTTTTGGTGGTGATGTGGCGTTTGAGATCCCTTGTACCTTGGAGAGAATACCCCAATGCATGAAGTGAAGGATTTTGGAGGCCCAACAATTTCATCCTCAAGCTCAACGTCTTTCCAAAGTGACCAAGACATCATCCTAGAAGGGGTTGATGTAGCATTTTTAGGGTTTTCTTCATGTGCAAACTTAAAAATTTTGTAAAGAGGGAAAGTAAAGGGGGTTGGCCTCCTTACTTTGTGGTTTACCCTAACTTTAGGTTGACAAACAGATTTTAAGATTTTTGTATAAATAGGTATCATTTTCATTTCATTTTAACATAGCTCTCTCATGGGAGAAAAACTACTTGGATGGAATTTTCACCCTACTTGGGAAATTTGGATCATCTCTCTCTTGTGAAACTATCTTATGGTGTTTTCTCTTGGTATATTGTGGAGATAAGGTGGTGTTCACCTATTGGAGGCTTGTTCTCTTTCTTATGGATGGATATTGCTTGGTAACTAGGGTTTGATCTTGTTATTTTATGAAATTGGTAAGGAAATTTCTGCATTTGTTGGTGTTTTCCTCTAGTTTCATTGATATTATTGTCTAAAACCCTTGGAGGATTATAAGAGCATACACCCTCCACCAAGTTTCATGTTATTTACTGGTTGATAAGACATTTTTTACAAGGTTACTAGGAGGAATAAAAAGGATTACGCCCTCTTAGCCTTACCTTAGTTGGTTTTGCATGCACTAGGAAGTAGAAGAGCCTACACCCCTAGTGATGTTTTGGATCAAACTCTTATATCCAAGACTCCATTTGCCCAATAGATAAAAAACACTAATCTGAAAATTTCCTTGGAGAAACAAAATTACTGCATTGGAATGTGTGATTTTACGAGATATTCAAATTTTTAAAGCGGAATCAATTATTTTCCTTAATATCTTGCTTGAGTCACTAGAGTGTTTTGATTGGTCAAGCACATATTATTGTTGTTATAAAATTCATGCTACAGACATTAGGGCTGGAGCAAACTCATCTAAACTTCTTTCTCTTATTCACTTTTCAACTGTCAAAAATTGTTGATAAGATGCCATAATAATCTACTAATCTTAGTGCATATTTTGGGTGGTTTATTTGTAAATTATAGTGGTTGATTCCTTCTGTTGTAGAATTTTTTTTTTACATTCATAAGGATATCATAATATCCCTTCAATAAATTTTCTTAACAGCCTTACTTTGTCACTAAAGTCTAGCTTTATCTTACTTGAGTTATACTAGTCATTGCTAGCTTAATCTCTTCCATGTTTATAGAACTTTCAATGACATATCTAGAGAATTCTATTATGATCATTTTTTTTTATGATTAATATATTTTTTTACTGTTACTATATAGGACATCAAGCTTCACTTGCTTTTCCATTGGAATATTAGGCTTGCATACTTATTTTTCTCTTGTCTCAGGAAGGTACAACTCTCTTCTGCAGGTACTCAAGCATTTGGAAACCATTGACCATTTACAAGACTTGTTTCCAAGCCATATTCCACTTCGTAGCTTGAAATATAGTGGCATCATCTTCCATTACTCCAATTTCCATCTCATTTCTCCCTAGGGTCACTCGAAATTCACCCCTAATGTAGGATTTCTCCTTCACTAATGTGAGGGGAGGGTTTATCTAAGGTGACAATGAGTATACTCACATAATTCTCGTCATATTGTGGATTGGGTCACGATTTTCCCAACCGAAAATTTGTGTGATAACATTTTGGCATCATTTTTGGGTAGGATTTTGAATCCTCTTTCGAGCCCTAACAACACTTTGGCAAGCTATCCCAAAGCATTTCTCTAGTTTTCTTAACGAATCCACGTTAGGGAAGTGCCCTCTCCCTTTTCTTTGATGAAATTTTTAGGTTCCTCTGGCAACTCCACAACCTAGAACCTACCTTTCCCTGACTGCCCTTTACATTCTTTGATGAGCCTTAAGCTCACCTGGCGACTCCATTGAGGTGTCATTTCAGGAAATGGAATCATGGCACCATGGGGTGAACCCTTGCCCAGATCTTGTGGTATCTCAAAGAAGACACTTTTACATATGGAAGGAGAAAACATTGTTGATGAAGTCGTTGAGAAACTGATGAATCTTTGAAAAGGGTTATCTCTATAATATACTGAAGAACAAGCCCTTGTGGATGAAGAGATTCTTGAAGAATAGATCTATGAAGAAAGTTACCAATAACATCCCTATGAAGTTTCTCATGTTGAAGATCCGAACGATACATTTGTATCCATGCTCCCACTTGATGAAGATGAATTTTTCCTTCCTCACTTTCCTCGTAGAGTGATTAGAATCAAGGAAAAATATCATCATGAGGTTTACCAACCCCTTGAAGAAGGTCATGAATTATCCCATGAAGGCTTGATTCAATAAGTGAGTCCTCGGGAAGAAGAACACGAGTTACCTTATGAATGTATCGAGTGTTTCAATGACTTGTTCACTCCAGAGCTAAAAAGTTATTTTTTTGTCCACATACGCGACCTACCAGTTAGACAACTCATGTATATGGAGGTTTCTTCACTACAGTTTACGTACATTGGGTTTGGTGCTCAAAAATTAAAAAATATGTTGAGTTTCCATGCCATTTCATGTGATTCATGATCCTTGACCTTCCATATTATAGAAACGCTCTGATTCGACCCTTTAATTCCATTCAGAGGCTATAAATTGCGCTATATCCAAGCCTTGAAGAAAATCAACACATCATTGAGAGAAAAGATACTCTGGAGAAATTTCACTTCATATTGAATCTGCATCCCTTTTTCCTTGAAATTATGAACTTCTTGTGTTTAGCCCCCAAGCTATTCCTACCTTGTAATGGAGAAATTCATTGACTCCTATTTGTAAGCTTGCCTTTGTGGAGGATTGAAGTGGTGGATGCCCAACTCGAGGGTCTTAGTGCTTTTGGATAAATCCGTAGGTGCGGACACTAAATGATCTCCCTAGATCCACCTGGATCTAGAACAAAGCAAGACAAAACATGGCTCTTTCCCTAGATTTTGACCATTTAATTAAATAGGAGGCAAGATAAAATGACATACCTTATTATCGCTTCCTATGGTCTTTGTTTATCCTGTTTCGCTCTAGTTCTCTCGTGCAGTCAAGACCAAGACAACACAAACCAACCAAAGTGAAGAAAGCACAATATATTCAACAATTAATCTATGTATATGATCAAGGAATTATACAATAAAGTGGAAATAGCTTTATGGGAAAGGGACATATTACTGTATCATATTAATGGAAAGTAAAGATTACAACCTGATCCTTGATGTTGCAAACTTCCTTTCAATGGACCTTGGCTCCGACACACACACTTGCTCAATTGCATGAAGAATATCAAAACCCTTATGATATCCTTGCTGGAGTCTTCAAGTTGTTGTAGCTTCAGTCCTTCACACAATTCTTTCACTAATTCTCCAATGAATCTTGCTTAACCTTGCTTAACCTTTTCCATGAGAATTCCATCAATATATATGAGAGAATGAATTAGTTACTTGGATAAGAATGATCCCAAAATATCAGGGAATCCAGTACTAGGATAACCATTCGAATGTCATCTCAGCCTTCTAGAATATTCCCTTCTAGAAGCTTCGAGAAATCATCTTTTTCCTTGATTTAGAAAGAGTTTGCACCCTAGCAGTTCAACATAGTGTGAACTTCTCACACCCTGGCTTAAGGCAGCCTGCGAGAATCATGCATTCTCGCAGGCAAATATACTAGTAGCCTGTGAAGAGTCTTCAAAAATGAGTTTTCTGGAAGAGATGAAAATAACTTTTTCTCAGGAGAAATTTCTTATGAAGAGCCTGAATACACCATCATCAATACATCATCATGATGACCAAAATCATGGGTAACAGAATGCCCCCCAAAGTATGAGGTTGGAAAAAGTGACAGTCGATAGACTTTGTAAGTTGCATGTGTGTGTCGAGAACTAGGAGCACATCTAATCGAAAACTTGTGAACAACCAAGCATCTATAAAATATCTTATATATCAATTATGAGGTAGGCATTCCCATACTCAGATCACAGACTGATGATATTATAGATGTGGGTCATGGTCACCAATCATACACTATGGATCCATACCGTCAAAATATAGCATAGCCACTGGAATACACTGTGGATCTATGCGAGAAATTTCAAATCAAGACGACATAGCCACGAGACATACAAAGTGGATCTATGTGTTACCAATTATATATACTCCATTGCAACCTGGATCGCAAAGATGATATCTAGGGTCTTCAATTTCGTCGCCCAAAGTACGAATCTAACCATGTGATTACATGTGTTGAATTCGAACATGGTAGAAACCACTTGATTACTGGTCATTGATGAAACCGTTAACAAGTGTGAGGGAAATCACCAAAATCACCATTGATGTCAATGACTCCCAAGGTAATATATTACAATCCATCGAGTGTGAATAAATGAGTTGAAGTCGAACATCCGATGGAATCTTTCGATCAGGGGTCAATGATGTAAGCCCACTATCAAAAGTGAGGAAACCTGCCATTGAGGCATGCAAGCTCTAAGGTACTAAATAATTTCTAAGTCTTGATTCCAGATAATGAGCTGAAGTCGACGGAACAAAACTCATCACAGGAGGGCCTTGGTGTATCCCCCATCAATGACATGAAATGAGTAACAGATTTTGAAGGTGAAACAAAGCATGATGTGAATTGGACTGGACATTGGGAAGGCCGACATGGAGAGAATGGATAATTGCAGATGGCCGACTCAATATAGTTTTCAGATGGACTTCTCTTGAACATATGAATGACACGACCAATGATTTGGCAGCATTGACTCAAAGACGACACAGGGAATGACCTTGTAGCAAATCGAATGAGAGTCAAATGGACTTCCCAAACCGGCTTCAAATGATGAATAGGGGGTGTCATATTCAAGAGCGACACTTACTGCCAATCAATACGAAGATGAAAACATATCCATTTCCCAAATTTTTCCCCACCATTTCTGGCAAGTACCTCTTTATTTTTACGCAATCTTGAGGAGGATAACATATGCTTGTTGATGTAAGCTCATCCTTCGGATGAGTCCCCCAGAGTATGTTTAACGAACCCTAAGAAGGAATGGTTCGGTCCCATCACGGGTTTGTCAATGTTTGTTTAAGGAGTCCAGAGATAGAAAACTCGAAGGTTTTTCAAGATTATAAAGTTTGGAAAAATACTTAAAAGAGAACTCTCTCAGTTCCTTTTTTGTAAAATAGTCTGAATGAGACCAAAAAAGAGATAAATTATCGCTCACCAGATGCTTACTTCAAATACTTTATCGAGCGTGAAAATAGCAAGGTCGCTCGACGATCTTTTCATGTTTAGAGAGTTTGAAAAGAGCTTAAAGAGGACTCCAGGGGGGTTCCTTTTTCGTATAACCTTTTTGAGCCCGAAAAAGTGATAAAAATATGCTCAATCACGTTCTCATGTATTTACGAGCGCAAGAACGGACAAAAACGACGCTCAAGGTTTTATGTAAAAACCATAAAAAACAATAAAAAAACACGCAATAACAAAGAAAAACATGTCCGTAGCCCTGTATTTGATCATCAAAATCATCACGCCTGCAAGAGTTACACTCAACATGACATTATGGATTAGGGTTTAGTCGATAAATAATCATAAAAACCCAAAATGATATAGTAAAAGTAAATAAAATGAGTAAATACTCTTTTTTACCACACCATTTTACATTTCCACTATTGAGCTCAAAAAACCACTCTTTTACCCTCCAAGT
>ML786213.1:601476-632074 GCA_009831015.1 Picea engelmannii | reverse complement strand
AAAATATGGTTGTTGAATGGAAAATCAATCATAAGTTGCTTCAAGATAAGCTCATGTCGTGCAGATATCTAAAGTATATCAGTTCATTTGCAGTCGTCTTTTTGATGTTGTCATTAGCAATGTTTTCTACATGGATGATAGTGTCTTCAGTAAGATGTAACAGGGTTCAAATGGCTAACAATATACTGTCAGTTGTTATGATTGTGTTACAGTTGATATTGATGAGACAGGTGCATAGGATAGAGTTCAGAGATAGAGAGCAAGCTGGGTGGCCTATCCCGAGCTTGTTGACTGGTCAGTAACTTGGGAACCAAAAGGTCTTATTGTGGGGAGGTGTGATCCAAAATCGGATCCAGAAGCCTGACAGGGCTTGAAAAATGCTCAAAAATGAAAGTGCTCAGAATACGACAAAACCAGTGACATTGTGTCTGTCTCGTCTTCCTGATTCCGGTGGTATATTTACTTCGTCAAACGGGCTCCGTATGGAGAAGATATCACATTCTGTCCGAAAAGTCAAACAGGTAAAAAAAAGGGATGACTGTACAGTTCGTACAGTCCACATGTCATGCTGACTGTTTAGTCTGTACAGTCCACGTGTCATGCTGACTGTACAAACCGTACGGTCCATACAGGTGACATGGCAGCTCCAGCATATGACACGTGGTAGCCTCAGGTGACAACACGTGACAAAGCGTGATAGGTCGGTTTGGCATATGGATGAACCAATGCGGGGGTGACACGTGTCACCACTATAAGGGTGACACATGGCATGGATGACATCAGCAGCTGACGTGGAAGGCTGACAGGGAAGTACGATAGGGATGATGTGGCAAGGCGACATGACAGTACGACAGATGATGTGGAATGCACGTGGGCCAATCAGTGACTGACACATGTCATGGTTTGGTTGGTTGTAGAGGTTCCACGTGGCCCAGTCAAGGGCTGCCATGTGGCACCCCTTGATTGGTTGTTGGTTTCATATGTAAAATTATATGGCATGGCCGGGGGTCGAATCTGCGACCTCCCTCCGGGGCAGTGGACTGGCAGGACCGGGCTAACCACCTTGGCGCCCATTAGTTCTTAACCGTTATATGTTAAAATTGTTATTTGAATTTGAATTGTTGCATGGTCGGTGGGGGGAGAGGGTCGGGGCTTAGCCCCAACCCTCGGGTTATTTCATACCGTGACCATTTCATATAACCGGGCGCAGAGGTTTAATGCGGTGGAAGTTTGGATAGGGGCCAGCCCCTGGTCCCGCGCCATTGTATAACTACCACCCAACAAATTCGGGGGCTTATCCCTACAATTATACACGGGGAGTTATATTCTTAGGCCCGTGGTGCTATGGGAACACACCACGACCAAGAGTCAGCGCCAATAGGGGACCAACGCTTAGCCTACGGGCTAGAGCTTGGCCATATTAAGCCATGCGACCGTGAACAAGGGGGCGCGCACGCGGGTGTAGGGGTTTAGCGCCCATATTATAGTTATAAAGTGGTTTTTATGCCTAAAATTTGGGTTTTTTATTGTTAAACAACCTATTTTTAGTTGATTTTCTCCATTTTGGGGAGATATTGGGCATTTATGGAGCCTAAATTTTGGGAGGAAGTTGGAGATGAGTAACCAACTTCCAAGCTATATAACCCAATCTTGATTGAGGCCATAGGAGGGGCATTCAAAGAAGATTTATGCTGAGGAGAAGCCAAGCCAAAGCCATTTTGAGGCAGAGAAGCTTTTGAGAAGGAGACGTTGTCAGATCATTTCTGGGAGCTCCGGACATCCGTTTTGCGTGTAGTTTTCTTTGTGGGGTTCTAGAGATCTGGATGAGCATGACCAGATTAGTCTTGTATCCATTTGGCATTGCAAAAATGTACTTTTGATCTTTTGAACATAAATAAAGAAGCCTCCCCCACAGAGAAAAAGGCCCGGAGACGTAGGCAAAGTTGTGTCGAACTCCGTTATCAATCTGCGTGTTATGGTTTGTTGTCTTTTATTCCATTTCAGATCTGCAAATGTGTATATGGCTGTCATAATTCCTCTTCTTTCCTCATTCTTTCACTAAGTTTCTCAAATGGTTAATTAATGCATGCAAAATTAAAACTCAACCATAAGTCATTAAAAGATCCTACGGATCAGTGAGTACTGCAATTTACACTGCGTTCTTGAGGCTAAGAGAAAGAAAGGAAAAGTGGCTATCTGGGGGGTACAAGACTTGACCCTCCATACTATCCTTTTTACTATAGCTTGGATGGTTGGGAGTTCTTCTCCTCACATGGAATTACAGAGCTACTTCCAGTACGCTATTGAGTGTATTGAGCCTCGAGTGTTCAACTGGGCAGATGTTGTGTTGTGCAGTATAAAAAAGAAATTAACCAAATGTAGGAAAGGTGAACTGAAGAAATTTGGGTATGGATCTTTGCTGGTATCCTTCTTCCTTGAGCGGGTTCCAGTACTGAGGCTACAGGTGGAGTGGAATTTACCGGCTCCTAGGGATCCGTGGATGCTAAGATGGTTTCGGCTCATGGCCCGGCACGTAGCAGGACCGATCATCAGATATGATGATACTTTCTTTGACTGGCTTCAACCACAGATGTTGATGGTTGATGACTACGCTTATGCTGGGATGGATTTCCGAGAAGATCCGGATTTGGTATTACCAGAAGATGCTCAGTGGGGGGACCTTGGTAAGAAGTACACACATTTTCTCTTTTTAAATGTTTTTGAATTTTTTATCATATTCAAATGTTTTTGTTTTATATGTTTGTCTAAAGAATAATACAAAATTGTTTTTTGATAACAAAGATGTTGGACCTTAATACAAAATTGTGGCGAGGAGAGGTAGCGGAAGTACCATAGTATGATGAGGATTATCAAGTGGTGGAACAGAATCTAGAGGGCCGGACTGCAGACATTCCAGACATGACTCTGGAAGAGTTTCCACGACGTGATCAACGTCATACTGTAGGGGTATCAACATCTATGAGTCGACTGCTTCGTAGGGTTGCTAGAGCAGTCGTGTGTTACCGTGAACGTCATCCATGATGTCACTTTGTAGAAGCTATAAGCTTCAATTTTTGACATTTTGGTCTTTGGACAAAATTTTGTAATAAACTCTTTTGATCGTTATATATAAAGACGACTTCTACCGGTTTACTTTATATTTTGTGAATTTCGATGTGTTTGATTTATAAATGATTCAAATGTCTGTCCAATACATAATTAGAAAATGCATCTGTTAATGTATTTAGACATCTATGAATATGTTGATATTCAATGTGATCAAAATAACATTCCAAGAGGCGAATTCGCAAATACACTTGTAATAAAGTAGGACTTCGAATAGAGTATACATTACTTAACTGTAGTACTACAAGCTGCGATTCAAGTCGTACAACCAAATGACGAATTTCGAGCGAGATAGCATCAACCAATAATTCAATAATGGTGTTATACTCTGCAATGTTGTTGGTCGCACAGCCGAGGCACACAGCCGAGGCACACACCTCGTAAAGATACAATTTCGTTTATTGGGACATAGATTGTTGACGCAACAGAAGCAAGGTTCCGAGTACTACAGCTAGCACCATCAGCGAAGCCAATATAGGGTAGCAAAAACTTCGACATCTGGAAATCAAACACAACGTCACATAAGGGTAGAGACCAGATAACGATCAAAGCAAACTATAGTAACACACTAAAAGTATGATACATTAAAAGTACAAGTACTTGTGCACAGATGATTTATGCATAGTACTTATTCAAGTACAACCCATTCCTGGGTTCACTCAAAGGGATACCATCATTGTCAAATGTCGGCATCGCCTCGGCCCATTTCATAAATTAATCAATGGCTACAATAATGTAATCATGCCCCCCAGCTGAGTGAGGGTGACATGTCATGAAATCAATGCCCCCTTCCGTAAAGGGATCAATGGAGACCACAGGAACGGGTGAGATGACAACAATGGTTGACGGAGTCAGAATCTGTTGGTAGTTCTCAAGAGTGTGTTGTTCCAGAAAGAGTATGGAATGATGATGCCCATAGTCCCAAGGTGTGTCCTCCATGACGGACATGATCATCTCGTCAGTGGGAAAAATAACACGAAAAGGATCGGGAGACAACTCATCAAGAAAGGGGGTAGAAGGTGTTGCCGATTGAATGGCCTGATAGGAATATTCAATCGGACTTAACGACATTGCGTCGCCGAAAAAAAGATGATCTCTAGGTTCAGGGACAATCCAAGGGTCATGAGAAGCAGGAAGTTCGTGAGGCATGGTGGAAATCATGTTGATAGAATCAACTGACAGGTGTGGAACATCAGGCGGTGGAATGGGGAAAGTACCCATTAATGAGGAGTCCTTTAAAAGGCCTACACCAACGTTCTCATATCTCGGTGGGGTTTTAGAAATAAACGGTACGTTGCTAGTATGGGTATCAGAATTAAATAAGGCGAGTTGGTCAACAGTAACAACCTTTCCTTGATGAGGGAAACGTATTACACAGAAAAGTGTTGACACAATGGCGCACATGGAATCGATCCAGCTGCAGCCAAGTAGAAGAGTATAATCAAGGGGAGTGTCGAAGACTTCCACTTCAACTTGGACCGTTTTACCTTTTAATGAGATAGGCAATGAAGGGAGAACACTGTAAGGCTTAAAACTAGAGCCATTGAAGGCTTTAAGAGTGTTCTGGGATTCATTCAAAAGAGGAGATCCATTGGCTTTCCAACAAGCAAGAGACATAACACACATCGAGGCACCCTCGTCGATAACAGTTTTGCAAATGTTCTTTTCAGAGACAACAACTTGGATTTGAAATGTGAGTTGAGGGGGTAACCTTGGAATGTGATCATCCAAGTCAAATACTATTAAATTTGTATCTGTCAGGTCAATTCCACCTATAGCTTTCAACAGTGCCTTCCGTTGTGTAGGACAAGACTGAAGGACTTCAAGGGCTGACATCGCTGAAGGTGCCTGGGCCAGATCCTCAACAATGCTATAGTTCTGGGCCACATGAGCATGAGGATTGAAAGATGATTTTCGAAAGACACCCCTAGGGGGGGGTCGCAGAACTGTGTCGAGGCTTTGTCGTTCGAGATGAAGAGGACCATTGGTATGTGGAGTCGCTGGAGAGGGTTGTACCAAAGTAGGAGGTAAATCGTCAACCTTCTCCTTAGATGGATAATAATCTTTGGCTTGAGTCGTGAATGCAACGTTGTTCTTCTTAGAATCACTAGTACACATCAAAACATATGATGTCATAGAAGAGTATGGTTGGTCGTGAATGACCAACTGAGCCTGTTGTTGAGACGGGAAGGGTTGGGACAAGACAACCGGTGCAGGTGGTTTCGGGGCTCCTTGAAGGAACTTAGTGACCTCGACACGTCATGGACAATCCTTCGTGTAATGATCATCACCACAGATAAGGCAAGGGTATCGTGGTTTGTGCTTATCCTGATCTTCAACAGGAGTGGTTTTATTTTTCTCTGCTTGATTATTATTTTTTCCCTCCTTATTCTTACCTCTCCCCTTTTTAGATTTATTTTTATCGGCTGGGGTAGATTGAACAACATTTACCTCAGACGTTTTGTCGGTGGGAGCGGTAGGAGACGAAGCATTTTGAACATTAGAAGAAGCAGACTTAGCGTTTGTGCTTGAAACATAATGGGATTGGGCTTGGGCAGTACCAATCACACCGTTAGCCACATGCGAGGCAACTGGAGTAGTTGAAGTGATGGAAGCATTAGAACGAGGTAATTCAGGTAGTAAATCATAAAGTGTTCCCATTTGTGAATAAACGAGGTCAAGATACTGAGCACAAATTATAGCCTTCTCTTCCATGACAATGCCACCCATGGAAATGTCCTTACCGATTTCGTTCACAAATAATTTGGTAAACCATTCTACCAATAACTGATTGGGGAGCTCAAGTTTAATGAGACGTCATCTCCTTCGCCACTCATGGATGTGATCAGATATATGAGTGCCTTTAGTATGTTTGAAGGAACTCAAAATCTTAGTCCCGATATCATAACGGATTGGTAACTGGTAATGTGTAAGGAAATACATAGCTAGGGTGTTGAAATCAGAAAAGACACCTTGTGGCAATTCGTTATACCACTTCGCAGCAGAACCGGTAAGGGTTTGTTGAAAAAGATGTAAACGAATAGAGTCATCCATCAATGAGTTGGATGAACACCATAGGTGAAAAGTCATAACGTGATTGTTCGGGTCCTCTCCCACTTTTCCGTTGAATTTAGGAATATCCGATGGAAGCTTGGCTGGCATAGCAGGCCATTGGGGAGAGTGACAAATAGGATCATTTAAAATCCTATACAAATATGGAAAATCCAAAGTAGCGAGAAAAGGTAACTGTCGATTCATCTGCGGGTACTGGTGGCTTTGGGGTGGAAGCCCTGTCGACAAACCAGTAGGACCGTAAGTAGTCTGCGCATAATGTGAAGACCCAGGCAGATTCGGTGGTGGTTGGAGAGGATAGTAGCTCGAGGGATTGTAACCTTGAGCGGGGACATGAGTTTGAGAATTCATACCCCAAATAGTATTGGGTATACCTGGATATGGTTGGCCTATAGTAGGGACAAGCAACTGCTGCCCCCTAGTTGTTTGAGGAGGATTGTGTATCATCTGATTCCAATACTGGGCCAAAGAGGGAGGTATATTTTTTCCAAAAGGTGGGGTTGGTCCCCCTACTGTAGGTGGAGTTCCAAATATATGTTGTGTCGCAATCGAAGGTTGTGTAGTAATTGGAAAGTGTCTGATAAGAGGAAGTGGAATCGTACCACCTTGTCCACCAATGGGAATCTGCAAGTTTGGTGTAATGGACGGGATAGTGCCACTAGGATTAGGATTGCTAGAAGGAAATTGAGGGAGTGTCAGAATAAAACTGGGAATAGGGTGCCTAGGAAAAGAAGGACCACCGGGAGAACCGGATGGGGTTTGCAGAGGTGTTGGACTAGAAGCATTCAACACGTGGTATCCAGGTGGTAGTGTCAGAGTGACATTAGGTGTTCGCTGTGTGTTTATAGGAGGAAGACCAGCTGCATTGAACCCGGTTGGAACACTCATAGTAGCTGCAAGATGGGCCATTTCGGCAGGGACAATAAAGTGATAAGCAGTAGTCAACGGTACTATCTCTAAGTTAGATATTTCGGAAATCACAGGTAGATTAATCTCAGAAATCATAGGGGAACCTAGACCAAAAAGGTCTCGTCGAAAAACACTTGTAGACCAAAAAGGATCTTAGCCTTCTATGCCGGGAAAAGGCCCAACGGGTGATCCATAAGATGTAACAACTAATTCTCTGGAAGAATTCAGTCACATAAATGGTCGCTCAAAACCAGGGTGAAGTCTAAAATCCTCTTGAGTATTGGTAATTTGAAAAGGTTCTAGAGAGTCAGTTTGTTCCATTTGTGGTGTGGTGACGACTGTACCTTCTCTTTGCTGAGGAGAGCCCTCAGGTGTACCTATAGGCAAGGGTTGAGAATCATCTAGATGCTCTAGAGATAAACCTTGCATTCTACGTGAATGACGTGGGGGATCTATTGTAAACGAGTGACAAACTTCGCAAAGAAAATCCTATGGTCAACTTTGAGAAACAAACAACACGCACTATTAAACAAAATCCAGGAAGCAACACCAGACAAGCAAGACCTTCTAATTTCGAAGCCACTAGTTGGTGATGAAATCCAACGTCACAACAACGAGACGAGAAGGGGTGGGGCTAGGGTGGAAAATTTATGTTGACGACCTGCTTAATGGAATTACACCCTGGTGCAAGCTCCCACACATAATCATGGATATACCCTCCAAGGAGCCCGAGTGAGTTTGGTCAACGTCAATTCTAGGTACCGTGAAGACTTTCCCCTCCACATTCACCTTGGGTACAAACCTAGAAATATAGGCCACTAAGGTCACCACCAACAACAATAAATCCTGGGGGAACAATCGACAGTCTAATCCACACGCAAGGGCAGGGTATCTAGCCCGCAATCAACTCAAAAGGCTTCCACTCATTATTGTGGGTATACCTCCGAGTGATCCCCGTAATACGTGCAATCTCTACACTGATATCAACAAAGAAGGGTGAGTAACTCTGCCAATATCAATGTGACCTAGTGTTTGACCCTTGTGTGAGAAGGGCTTCCCAGGACAAGATGTTGTAAATGGAATTTAACACTCCCTAACACAAGATGTTATTGTGTGTTTTGTGCTTTTGGAGAGTGTATCTCTCTTCCTACTCCAAAGCTCTAGCCTAGCTAAATGTTGGTGTAATAGAGCCCTAGAAAAGAGTTACTAGATAAATTTTATGATTACGTAGTGTTATTAAGAGTTGTTGTTTACCCAAAGGAAACGGAAGTGAAACTTATGTTGTATGACTCTGACCCAACAATGCAAGGATGAGAATGAAATATATCACTTTTCGTTCAATGAATCCTATGTATGGGAGAGAGAAAAAGTTTTCTAGATCAACCTTGAACTACAATGCAAAATTTCCTTTAAAATGCAAATGCAAACAATCACTTATCAAATGACAATTCTCTATAATATGTCTTTTTCAAATACTTCAACAATCTCAATAATTTGATTTTCAATGTTTTCTAAAACGAAAAGAATTTTTTGAAAGAAAAATTTTTTGTTCACTTTTCAAAAAGGACCCACACTATGACAATGAGAGTACTGAAAATCAAAAGCCAAATGAACAAGCAATGACAAACTCAATCAACTCTTTCAATGAAAGCAAAAATAAAGAGAAAACCAAAGTAGTCGTCTCAATTGCAAAAGAAAATGATCTTTCAAACCAATAAGCAAATGAGAAAAACTAAGCACTCAACTTTCAACCAATCACTAGTTCTTAACTAATCGAACACACTCAGAATCTGAAGTCAGAGAGAATGGTTTTGCCAAGAAAAGTCAAGAAACGAAAGTCAAGACACAAATGACAAGAAAATAATTGAAAACCTAAGACTGTTCATGCACACAAACAAAGACAAGAAAGATATCAATCAGTGGTCCAAGAAATTCATAAGAGGCAATCAAACTAATCTGGGCAGTTGGAAATACAAAAACTCAAATCCAATTTTTTGACAAAATGAGTTCGCAGGCAGGCAGTATTACATAGTGCGAGAATCACTGATTCTCATAGGTGACCCTTGAGAAAGGTGCGAGAACCTTGCACTGAAACCTAAAGGTAGAGTGTGAACTCTACCTATTCTCGCAGGCTGCAATGAAGTACAGTGCAAGAATTCCTGAACATAGTCAAAATTTTGAAAAATGAAGAAAAATTGAAAAAGGCTTATGGACCTAGAGGGTCTATCAGGATATCTTGAAGACTCAGAGATTGATAGGATAGGAGAAAAGTGAAACTAGAGAAAATGGCCACAGAAAAATATCAAAATCCACAAAGAAAATGGGATTGATCCCCAGTGGATTCGCCAATTTTTCTTTTGAATAAATCCGTAGGTGTGGACACAAACCAATCTCCCTAGATCCACCTAGATCTAGAACAAAGCAAGACAGAACATGACTCTTTCCCTAGATTTTGACCATTGAATTAAATAGGAGGCAAGATCAAATGACATACCTTATTATCACTTCCTATGGTATTTTTTGCTCCTGCTTCACTCCAACGCTCTTGTGTAGTCAAGACCAAGACAACACAAACCAACCAAAGTGAAGAAAGCACAATATATTCAACATATAATCTATGTATATGATCAAGGAATTATACAATAAAGTGGAAATAACTTTATGGGAAAGGGACATATTACTGTATCATATTAATGGAAAGTAAAGATTACAACCTGAGCCTTGATGTTGCAAACTTCCTTTCGATCGCCCTTGGCTCCGACACACACACTTGCTCACTTGCATGAAGAAGATCAAAACCCTTATGATATCCTTGTTGGAGTATTCAAGCTGTTGTAGCTTCAGTCCTTCACACAATTCTTTCACTAATTCTCCAATGAATCTTGCTTAACCTTGCTTAACCTTTTCCATGAGAATTCCCTCAATATATAGGAGAGAATGAATTAGTTACTTGGATAAGAATGATCCCAAAATATCAGGGAATCCAGTACTAGGATAACCATTCGAATGCCATCTCATCCTTCTAGAAGATTCCCTTCTAGAAGCATCAGGAATTCATCTTTTTCCTTGCTTTAGAAAGAGTTCGCACCCTAGCAGTTCAACATAGTGCGAACTTCTCGCACCCTGGCTTAAGGCAGCCTGCGAGAATCATGCATTCTCACAGGCAAATATACTAGTAGCTTGCGAACAGTCTTCAAAAATGAGTTTTCTGGAAGAGATGAAAATAACTTTTTCTCAGGAGAAAGTTATTATGAAGAGCCTGAGTACACCATCATCAATACATCATCATGATGACCAAAATCATGGGTAACACTTAGTTTCTCGATTTCGATATGTGTCATTACAAAAGTTTGTCACCTATGTACTTCTGTTGATTACATTAATAGAAATATTGTTTTCTCATCTAATTGATATCTTGCAAATATTTGAATTACTTTCCATGGGCGTATTCTTTATGTATGTTAATGGATCATGCTAATTTATATGCTAACATTATATATCATCACCACATGCTTGTGTATCTTCGTTGTTGAGGACAAGTTGGAGGTATAACACTTTGGGTCATATGCTCAACAATGGTCTTCTTTGAATGTCTAGACGAGGTAGGCTTCTAGCCTTCTCTTGATTAGTATTTCATTTATATGGCATATTTGAGATTAGAGTTGATTTCTAGGTGTCGTTGTGTTTGTTGTGGTTTTCCCCTAGCCATAGAGAGATTTTCCTCATAACAAAATTGATGACTCCACTAGGGAAGTCTCCTTTTTTGGGTATTGGGTGTTTTTTCTTGTTTATTTGATCTTTGTTTGGTTGATTTTTTGTGTCTCATGTTTCTCAAAAGTATGTATTTTTCCTTTCCTATGAGTTTCTTGGCTCAACCCTTTCCCTAGTAGTGTCTTTTTTGGCATACGTGGGTTTTCCCTTGACAGTCGCATACATATGCGAGTTGTATTTCTTTAGGGCACATATATACATGTTTGTTCCCTGAACAAACACGTGCATAATCTCTTAATTATTTTTGGCTGAGTTTGGTGTTTGCGGGGTGAGTTTTATTGGTTGTTGAGACTTCTTAGGTCCATTTTCTGACTGTTGAGTTCCTACAGAGTGATAGGAATCCTTTTTATTGTTGAATTTTTGGGCGAACTCCTTCCTTGTCATCTTTCCAATTTGTTGTTCTTTCATACTGGTCTGGGTAGTTTCTTCTTGGTATCCTTCTTGGATTATTTATTTTTTGTTTGCAGTAGGGTCTCCTTGTGAGGTTGTTATTCAGTCCTTGTATTTTCTTTTTATTATATTGAAAATAAAATAAAAAAATTGTTTTCTTGCATTTTACTTATGGCATTTTCACTTTTGGTTACTTCGCATTGATTTTGACATATTTAGAAAGATTTCACTTCATTGAAATTGTAGAGATTACATTGTGGAAACAACATTTAGAAGCATACCATCTCTTTGAAATTCAAGACTAGTACTTAGCAGTGTTTTTCTATTCCAGGTCATAATACCATAATCTTCATGATCACACCTCTTGAGTAAGAAGAATCCATTAAAATTAACGTTGAATAATTAAAATTGATTAGAAATGATTTTATTTTTCAGGGTGCACAAACAAGTATAGGACATAGGGCCTTGGAATAGGATTTTGTGAGTAAAATTCTCCAAGGCTATAAAATTGAACGTGTGTGTCTAACCAGGGAGTGGTGAACCCATTATATAATTGGTGTCCTCAGGAGGATTTTCTCACACCAGAGTTAAGCACGAGGTAGTGTGAAGTTAGTTGCAAATATATCCCTCTAATACCTTCCTAGCGTCAAAGATATTTATGGGGTCCTATTCGTATATAGGGGTCTTTCTAGTGCCTTTACCTTTATGAGAGGACGTGATTTTGAGATTTCAAGATTTGTTACCATGCCCATACAGTGGACCTAACTTGCAACTTCTTGCTTGAGCATTATTTATATCATGGTGACTTTAGTTGCTTGACATAGATAGCCACATAGGTTACTTGCAAGGGTTATTCTACAGGTACCCTGAGTTAGATAAGGGTCGAACAACACATAGACTTTATGAAGGATTTCCTCTCCGGAGGGATCTGACTGACTATGTTGTGAAGCCTACGAGGGTCCTTATAAATTATTATGACACCTCCACTCTATTTTTGTGGAGTCTCGGGACCCTCTTGGGCAAAGCATACCTACTTTAGTTCGAGAGGTCCCTTTCATCCATTATATCATGTTTGTGTGTGTTGGACTTTTGCTTTATTTAGGAGTGTTCTCTCTAATTATTGGTTGACCTTAGGATTTTGTATTATATCTCAAGTTATGAGTCATCGTGAATAAATAAAAACATGCTCATCAATCTCTTCTTCTTTTGAAGTTACCATCGCGTATTGATCCTTTTTCTGAAGCCGCCTTCTAAAACACATAGAGTTAATAAGTGTGGTGCATGTATCTCCACCTCCCATGCTTGTGATCATCCCACCATGAGTAATGAGTCAGATATGAATGTCTCGGGAAGCCCTTCAACTCCCCTATCCTTTGTGATTAGTGGGGTCCCCTCAACTCCCTTATCCTGAGTGGTATGGATGTCAGAGGCTCCCTCATATAGTGTTTCCCAACCCATGAGCTATGCTCGGCCCTTGGGGACGAATACTTTTGTATTCCCATATGGTATGTTGAATCATGATTCTCAGTCAATACCTTCGACCTCTAGTCCTTTCTCTTTTGGTATGCCTCACATGACATCGCACTTCTCATCCTTTGTTTTGATGGCTAATATGAATCTTGGTTTTGGGTTCAGGGGTACGATCCCTCCTTATTCTCTTTTCTCATTTGGTGGAGTTCATATTCCCCAAGCGACTCCCATGGTTGGAGGTTGGAATCCTCCTTCCTCTAGGCCTGATCCTAGATTCAATGCTCCATGATGGAGTTCTCAAATGGGTGGTCAATTTAATTCCTATATTCCATCTGGAATTCCCTCTTCCTCTACATCGATTCCAAAAAATGTTTTTATTATGGAAAACCCCCCTTAATCCTCTGGTGTTTCATCTGGAGGGAGTTATTTTTATGGTATGGGAAACCCCCAGCACAAAGTTCCTTCAGGTGGGAGAAGCGTATATAATCATTATCATGTCGTTTTTGTAGGTATGGTGCCCTTAAAACCTTTCATGAATCAGTTGGGAGGAGGATACTATCCTACCGGACAAGGCCATGGTATATACCAGAACCCTGGATGGTACAAAATCTCTCAAACCCAATCTTTCCCGAGAGAATGTGTTCAGACACCTCAACCCCAACTCCCTTTTTTGGCCATGCTAAATCTTCCAGACTTGTCAAAGTTGATGAATGACCCTATGCATCACAATCTGTCATGGCCCCCCATCCCCACCAAGATTCCTTCAAACATTCCAAAGTTTGAAGGCAAGACTAATAAAGACTCGGGTGATCATGTGACTACTTTTCACCTTTGGTGCTCATCTAATTCCCTTAATGATGATTCTATTCATTTGAGGGTATTTCAACACACCCTCATGACGGTCTCCATGAAGTGCTACATTGAGCTACCTAGGAAAACCTACGAAACTTTCAATCAGATGGTATTGGTTTTTCTCAATCACTTCCAAGTACCGGTTCGTTATGACGTTGGCCTAGAACTTTTTTCAACTCTTTGTCAATATAAAGACACACACATCTCCAATCATATCTAAGAGTGGTGTAGATGGAAGAGGTTGATAAAATCCTACATTCCTTCATAGTTTCTGTTGGAATGGTTCCTCAAGTCTGTGTTACCTTACATTTAAAAGGATGTTTCTACATCTGAAGTGACACATGAGGAAGAAGCCATTTTCAAATCCCAATAGTTCGACCTTATATATGCTCAATCTTGGATTCTTTACCAAATTCTCCCTAATGCACCGTGGTCAAACTATGATCCTAGACAAAATCACGAGCCTCATGTCAGTGGCATCAAAGGCTCCACAAATGCTAAGACTACAGACATGGTGACAAACCAACTGAAAGATTTGTCTCTTAGCCAACTTGTAGCAGAACCAACTTCGGCTTCATCCTCCACTACCCAGTCGATGGATGTGCATTTTGTAAAGTTTTCATCAAACCCAAATGGTAACCAGAAACTGGGAGGGAACAAGAGGAAAGGATGAGGTAATAATCATAAGGGTGGGAAGAATAATAATAATAAAGCCAAGGAAGACAATAATAATGATAAATCGAATAATAATGTTGATGAGGGAAAGAAATAAAAGTGGAAGGTAAAGTTTCCCTGTAAACTTTGTAAAGATGATCACCTTACTCACTTGTGCCCCAAAATAGAGGAAGCCTTGAGGCCCTTAGTGCAACTACCCATTGTTCTCACTTACCCATTTCCACATAACCAAAATATAGCCTCGGGGACCTCTAACACTGGAAATGAATTGAGTGAGAGTCAAAACCCCTCGGCACATGAAGGTGGCCATCTATGTGTCAATATAGTTAATTCTAAGATTGATGTAGCCACTCAATCTCACGATTACAGTTCTTCACAAACTGTTTTAGGTTCAAAGCCTCCTCCTCCCCCAGAAACACCCTTGTCTATCGATAAGCCATAACCTTTGCCTCGTATTCTGAAAGGAGTACTAAAGCTCTCTACCCACAATCCTAATTCTAGAGTCTCCCAAATTTACTCGATTGATGAGGATTTGTTCCAAATCCCCTGCGTGATGTCGACTTTGTAGGTGCTCCAGATGTGTCCTTCATAGAGGAATGCCTTGTTATCTGCGTTAGAATCTCTAGACCCATGTGGCTCAAAGGTTATCAAGTTTGATATCATAGACGTTAAGCCTCTCTTACCTTACCATGTGGCCTTTCAAATCCATCTGGAGTACATGAAAATTACCATCAAATGTAATGTAATTGATGAAGGTTCTTCGAGATCCATAATGTCTCTAGCCTATTGGAAATCCATTATCTCTTCACCCCTGTCTCAAGCCATGACCATGTTGACTACATTTGATGGGCATTATTTTAGACCCCAAGGGATCCTTCCCACTTTCCCAGTTCAGTTAGGTAGAAAGACTATGGAGGTCGAGGTCGAGGTGGTTTATGTGCCTCTTGACTACAATCTACTACTAGGGCATGATTGGACTTATGCCATTATAGTTGTTATGTCGTTAGTTTTCCGCACTCTATGTTTCCCTCACGAAGGGAAGATTGTGATGATTAACCAATTGTCCTTTGTGCATAATGGCCCTAATGCATCAGTAGGACCTTCAATCCTTGTTATTGATAATTCTTAGAAGGCAACTGAGAATGTTGGTGTTGTGATGTATTCCTCCTTGATGGGTACTTTTGATTTCACGGCACCAATTTAATATATTAACACCATTTCCAGTGAGTATTTTTCATTGATGAGGTATGTTCCTTTATGTACTTTGTATTTTAATGACCCTTGGACCCTACCTTCCCTAACTATGTCATACGAAGGTCATTCGCACATTGGGATGGAAATGCCATTGTTAGCAGTAGAAGTTGTGTATCAGGATATTCTAGAAGCTATTGTTGACCTGGATCCTTCCCCCTCGCGGACAGACGAGGTGGATCATGTTTTAGAGCCCTTATGCATCGCTCAATCATCTTGTTTACATGATTTCCTTGACGATAATTTAACTTTGGATCAAGCCATGTTATAGGCCATGTCTGGTCTTGATAATCCTTGGGACGATATGCATCATCGATCCTATTTTCTCCTGGATCTTGTTAGGATTGAATAGGATGAATATAGATCTACCATGAGTGAGATGGTTGGTCACATCATGGTTCCATTAGATACGCATGGTATTTTATGTCGAAGGAAACATGGTGAATATTTCTCTTACCGTTGCAATTGACATCTCTCGAACCCCTGGTAAAATTGAAAACGTATATGTCAGTGCATATTGTTCGCCTGAGGAAATCCAGATATGTATCGATCTCTTCAAATAATTCTGAGATGTATTTTCTTGGTCATATCAAGAGATGCTAGGGATCGAACCTGACATTGTCAAGCATGAAATTAAAACCTATCTGAATGTAAAAATTGTTCGACAACGTCTTAGATATGTAAATCCTAGGAAGGCCCCCTCTATTAAGGCAAAAGTAGAGAAGTTTATTAATGTTGGTTTCATCTACCCAGTTCCCTTGATCGAATGGGTGTCCAACCCTATTCTCGTAGATAAAAAGAAAGGAATCGTCCGCGCATGTATGGATTTTAGGGACCTGAACAAGGCATGTCCTAAAGATAACTTCCCCACTCCTTTTATTGACCATATTCTCGACGAGTGTGCGGGAAGCAAAGTATTTTCCTTTATTGATGAATTTTCAGGTTATAATCAAATTCAGATCAAACTCGAGGATCAACACAACATGACGTTTATTTGTCCTTGGGTTACCTTTGCATACCAGAAAATACCTTTTGTTCTTTAAAATGTTGGAGAGACTTCCAATGTGCCATGAACTTTGTGTTTTATGATATTAATCATATTGTCGAAGCTTACCTAGATGATCTCGTTGCTCACACTTGCAAGAGGGTAGATCACTTGAATCATCTTCGACTAGTATTTGAGAGATGTCGTTATTATCGCATTCGGTTGAACCCTCACAAATGCATATTTTGAATTAGGTATGGTCATATTTTAGGATTCAAAGTATCTGAGCATGGGATCATGGTGAATCCTATGAATTTTGAGGCAATACTTTGATTTTCTCCCCCGCACAACATTCAACAACTTCAGGGTTTACAAGGGAAGGCTAACTTCCCACGTCATTTCATAGTGAACTATTCCAATATAAATAAATGTTTCATGCATCTTTTGAAGGAAACTTTGTTCATATGGGATGAGCGAGCCCGGGAATCCTTCAATACTCTTAAGAAAGCCTTAGTATCAACACCTTTGTTCAATCCCCCAGAATACAGTAGAGAATTTTTTCTTATATCATCCCGTCTGAAGGGACGGTTGGTATGGTACTAGTTTAGGAGGACTATGAACTCCATGAGCACGTTGCCTACTACCTAAGTCGAAATTTGGTTGGTCCTGAACTTAAGTACTCTCACATAGAGAATTTGGCCTTGGTCGTTGTACATGCGATTTAGATATTACAACATCATATCTTACTCTGTAAAACAATTGTGGTTGCAGATAGCAATCCATTTCAATATGTCCTTACCATGTGTATCATAGGGGGGAAATACAATAAGTAGATTTTTATTTTGCAAGAATTTGATCTTGATTTTGTTTCTGCGAAATATAAGAAATCACTAGTTTTTGTCAAACTAATGTCGTACTTCCCTAGACTAGATGAGGACATTTTTCATGATGATTCATCCGCGGATGAACATATCTTCCTTATCTCATCTTTAGACCCCTATTATGGAGATATTTTAATCTACCTTCAAACCTTGAATCTCCCCCAACATCGTTCGACAGACAATCGACGATGTATACATCATGAGGCTAAGAACTATCTTATTATCAGCGACACTTTGTATCGTCGAGGGATGGATAATATCTTGCAACATTGTTTGACTCTCAAGGAAGATGAAGTTGTTCTTAATGACTTCCATAGTGAGGTGTGTGGTGGTCATTTATCTAGGCTTGTGACAACCCAAAAGATATTGCGAGCTAGTTATTTTTGGTCGCCAATTTTTAAAGATTGCATTAAAGTAGTCAAGAAGTATCACCCTTTTCAGGTGTTCGCTCAGAAAATGTTCTTGCACCCAGGCCCTCTTCACCCAGTAGTCATTGTCGATCCCTTCATTAAGTTGGGGGTGGATTACATGGACTACAACCCAACTTCCGTTGGGGGGCACCATCATATTATCGTGGTCATCGATCATTTTACTATATGGGAAGAGGTCATGCCTACCATAAAATTCGATGGTAATACTACAACATTCTTCGTATTCAATCATATTATAGCCTGGTTCAGAATCCCAAAAGATATTGTCACTGATCATGGAAGTCACTTCCAAAACAAAATGATGACAGAGTTAGCATCAAAACTGGGGTTTACATGTGCTCATTCTTCCCCTTATTATCCCCAAGAAAATGGACAAGTAGAGACGATGAATAAATCTCTCAAGACCATTTTGCAAAAAAATGTTAGCCAGATTAAATATGACTGGCATGTGATTCTTTACCCTACACTTTGGGCATACCGAACCACAGTAAAAACTTCCACTAGTTTCTCACTATTTCATTTAGTACATGGGGCGAAGTCGATTCTTCCTATTGAATGTGAAATCCCTTCTATTAAATTGGCAATTGAGCTCCTACTTGACACAACCAATCTCAAACAATGCTTCGTACACCTAGAGCACCTCAATGAACAGTGTTAGGATACCTCTATGGCTATCGAAGAAAATAAAATACATGTTAAGGTCCAATACGATAAGTCTGCCTATCCCTGATAGTACGTTGAGGGTGAATTGGTTCTCCTTTATGACCAAGCCAAAGAACCCCTGGGGGTAGGTAAGTTCAACCCCATGTGGCATGGTCCTTATATCGTGTGATGTGTCCTAGAGAAAGGATCCTATGAATTACAATATTATGAGGGGAATGTGTTGGACAAGCCCAGAAATGGGATCTACCTTAAAAGGTATCATTCTTGAGCCCTCAAACTTGGGTGTGACCTTTGTATATTAGTGTATCTTAGTGTATATACTTATTATTTTTCTTTTTTCTTTTCATCATCGGCTTGCTTATTGAGTTTTCCCTTGGTTGGAAAATGTCAATGGAATCTTTGTTATACTTAGGATTCACGGATGGTGCCAATCATCATACGTGGAACATGGCTTCTACCACTTGGGTTATATATTCACCCGAGGGACAACCGGTGTCTTTAGGTGGCGCTTGTCTGGAGCCATCAACGAATAATGTGGTTGAATATAGTGTCGTTATAGAGCTATTACGTGATGACATTTCACATGGTGTTCGATCTTTAGAATTTCTCTTGGACTCCCAATTAGTTGTACTCCAGTTGAATGGTATTTACCATGTGAAAGATCCTAATTTAATCCAACGATTCCTACGAGAACGACTTCTGAAATGATACTTTGATTTTCTTACTTATAGTCACATCCCTATAATTTCTAACCAAGTATCTAATGCATATGCTAATTACATTTTAGATTGGAATTTGTCACATAAATAAGTATTTAAAATACATTCATGCATTCATTCATTGTAACATATATAAGTAAATCCAAAGACCAATTTTTTTTTATATTTCATCCTTTAAAGTCCAAAAAATATATGGTGTCATAGTACAAAATGGGGCTCATGACCTCAAAATACATATATGTCCAGTACATTGCATAACCATGGCATCTATGCATGTGGTGTCAGATGTGTGTCATGATAACACACTACGACATTTGCAAGACATTGAAAGAGTCTCACCCATGCATGGGGTACACCCACCACCTTCCTCTGCATCGCCTCGGGCAGATCCTCCACTTGAACCATAAATCATGTGTGCCAAACGAAATAGGTTTCCTTGCACATTTTGTAGCACTCTCTCTGCATCCCTGCCTACTAGATCATCTCCTTGGCCCCTTCATTGATGTCATGGGAATCCCTCTGGTTGTCACGAACCTACGTCTGTGTAAGAAATAAATTGTTAATACTTGATACCATACAAAAATATTTGTGTTTTTATTTTTCCTTTATCAAAATTGAAAAACACAAAAAAATATGAAATATATAAAAATCATTTCTTACCAATCTCTCCAAAGGTGGATCTTAGTGGTAATGGCATGTTAGGATCCCCTTGGTAGTCTATCCCTCCATAGGGATAGTCATCAATGGCTATGACCTGTCGGCGCCACCAGTGAAAGAACTCATCATTGTAGGGGGTTGGCACACTACCACCTCCTAGCCACCTCATCATATCAGTCCACCGTGACATGGTTGGATCGCACCGTTTGTGTGGAGTAATCTTTACTCTAGGGATCAAACATGAAACCCTCTCAAAGAAAAAACTACACAGTATTGATGCAAACTCGAAATTCCTCATTTTCCCTTGTTTGCAATCCATCAACTGGCTCTTCATTTTTTCCAATAGTGAGGTGCACTAGTCATAAATAGTGGGTCTCAAACACTCCATTTCATAGAACAGGAGTGGTGTTGATGCCTGGTGTAATGAAGATGACCCTGATATCTGTGTGAGTACAAGCACAACGATCTTTAGACTTGGGCTCTCGATCGCCCTGATAGGGAGTTGGCTCCCTAATTTATCTTTTCCTGCAACAAAGTGGGTGGTGATGTACTCCTCCATAATCATCCCACCTCTATCCCCTCGGGCCTTGAGATTCACCATCTCACCCAACAAGAAAATCTTGTGATAAAATATATGTCGTCCACTTCAATTCTCAATGGTTTCGCATCGAGATAGAAGGCCTCTATCTCTGGATTCCAGTAGTTTATCAGTAATTGGAGAAACCTCACTTGAGCCCTCATTCCATTGATGGCCCAAAATTTATAGAGCCCACATCTTTGCAAATCTTTTTGGGCCCTTACGTCTCTTTCTACCACTGCATCCACTTCTTCATGCTCTCTTTCCCTCCATTCAATCACCATCCTACAAAGGAAAGACCAATTTTTGAGTTAATCCTCTTTAAAAACTTGTTTGCATACTTGTACACAGGCTACCCTTACAACAGTCACATATAGGGATTCATATACGAGGGAAGGCTTCACCTTTCCCGCATATATGAGGTTGTGTATGCGACCCAACAAACTGTCACCCACGTACAACCTAGTTTCTAATTAACAACCTCTAATACTCAAAAAATGGTGACAAAATCTAAAATTTAAACCATTGAAATGAAATAAAATGGGATGGGAACTTACTTGGTCAAGATGGTTTTCAACTCCATTGATCATAGATCCCACAATCGCCACCAAATGATCGTGGGTAAAATGGCCTAAAAAAGCACTATGTGAGTGAAAAACTCAAATGGTATGGTAAAATTTCTTATTTTTACTAATAAAAGAAAAATTTTACCCACTTTGTATAGTTGCACCCTATATTTTCTATTTTTGTCCTTATGGACTAATAGCACAGTGAAAGACTTGGTTTTAAGTGTTTTTTCCCTGGATTTTTAACGGATTTCAAGCGTCATATCGCTCGTTTGTGCCTCTGACAAGTATATTCTTTCACTGGCATATAGGATAGGTTTTCACCCCACTTTGCATTCCTTCATCATCCTATGATCATGATTCATACACCCTAGGTACAAACCCATTTCTTAGAGACACAAAGCCTTCTCAGTAGAAGTGTCGTTATTAAGTGGTAGAGACTTACCAAACATGGGTACGCTAGTTAGAACCCTTTTTGTCATTTGGTGCCCATGTAGAAGTTATTCCATAGGACCGGGAGTTCCTTATAGTCCCAATATGAATTTGCGGTTGAACCTCATTTTTCTTACTCAATATCATTCTGAGTACTACCTATGGGACTACCCCTGAGTCTTGGTTAAGCTCTTTTCTGACTCTTGAAAAAATGAAAAATAGTGTCGAGTGAACTTGTCTCTTTCACACTCGTTAGATGGTTTTTAAAGGATGTCTATTTGGTATAAGTTTAACCATTTTCCAAACCAAGTAGACTATTTATGAAAAATGAATACTCTAGTCACCATTAGCTAGAAGAGTTCTCCTGGGTATTATTTTATACTTTTTCGGGCCTAGGTGACTAAATCTACAAAAAACATATTTGTGAGTTAAGTTGTAATTGCATTCCATTATCATGCTTGCATTGTTGAGCCTATTGTTGGATCCCGCTTTCTCGTTATAAGCCTCTTGCCCCAACAATTCTCATGACTATCCAAGCAGTGACTTTCATATATATATATTGTAGCTTGACACCCTTTACCCGTAGAGGAAACATCCCCCCGAGTGTCCATGCCCCATCTGTCCTCCCTTGCATTGAGCATAGGTATGGTCCACTACTTGGAACTAGTTTCTTACTCATGACACTCGTTTCCTCTCATGTATGATAGCATTTATTTGCCTATGAAAAAACAAAAAACTATAGGCATGAAAATAATATTATCTCATATCAGCCTTTGAACAGATTTTACTCCATTGTACATATATCTTCGGTTTATTTTGAGACTAGACTCCAGTATGTCTTGCTCATGACTATGATATCCTATGGCATATGTCCACTTTGTACTGCCTATTCATGGCCACGCACAATTATTTGATATATATCCACATGGATCTATAGTGTAATTCAGATTAGCATCCATGTGTACAAAGTCATTATGGATTGTAATATTCTCATGAGTAACTAATACTTTCCAATTGAGTCTTCATTAATCCACTTCTGGGAATTATAATATATTTTGGCCATCGCAAATAATCCTCTGACCTCACACATTAGGGGGCATCTTTTATAGAAAATTTTACCTCTCTATGCATCTTGCTTGGATGGCCTTAAATTTCCCTTTGCAGACTTAAATTCCCCTTTTTGTTCACTCCAGAGCTAAAAATTCATATTTTTATCCATATACGTGACCTACCAGTTAAAAAACTTGTGTATATGTAGGTTGCTCCACTACAGCCAGTGTACATCGGGTTTGGTGCTCAAAAATTAAAAAATGTTGGGTGTCCATGCTATGTCACGTGATTCATGATCCTTGACCTTCCATATATTGGAAACACTCTGATTCGACCCTTCAATTCCATTCAAAGGCTATAAATTGAGATATATCCAAGCCTTGAAGAGATTCAACACATCATTGAGAGAAAATATACTCTGGAGAAATTTCACTTCATATTGAGTCTGCATCCATTTGTCCTTGAAAGTTTGAACTTCTTTTGTCCATCCCCCAAGCTCTTTTTACCTTGTAATGTATAACTTCATTGAATCCTACTTGTAAGCTTGCCTTTGCATAGGATTGAAGAGGTGGAGGTCTAGCTGGAGGGACTTAATTTCTTGGTTCTGATATGTGTCATTACAAAAGTTTTTCACCTATGTACTTATGTTGATTACATTAATAGAAATACTTTTTTTTGGTCCAAATGATATCTTGAAAACATTTGAATTACTTTCCATGGGAATATTTTTTATGTATGTTAATGTATTATGCTAATTTATATGATAACATTATATATCATCACCACATGCTTGCGTATCTTGGTTTTTGAGGACAAGTTGAAGGTATAAAGCTTTGGTTCATGTGATTAATGGTGGTCTTCTTCGATTACCTGGATGAGGTAGGATTCTATCCTTCTCTTGATTAGCATTTAATTTATATATCATATTTGAGGTTAGAGTTGATTTCTAGGTGTCGTTCCATTTGTTGTGGTTTTCCCCTAGCCATAGAGAGATTTTTTTCGTAACATATCCTCATGAAGATGAAGTGCTTGTATCTGCCCTTCCATTTGATGAAGACATTTGGGCCTTTGTTCATCCTTCACATCAAGAAGATAAGATGATAGGTAATAACCCTTTTGAAGATCTTGATGATGCTTTATTTCATGATATTGAAAGTGAAGAAGTGCTAGAGGAGCCCTTGGATGCAATAGACCCTTTGTGTAATAATGTGATTGAGAACATTGATGATTTCATACATGTTGGAAAGAATTCGTGGGATGTTGATTGTTTTGGTTTTGATGGAAATCCCATATACAGAATCGAGGGAAGTCTCCAGATAAATAATATAGAAGTATTTCCTTGGGAAGGTTGTTTTTTATACATGGATCATCCAAGTATTTGGCATCCTGATGATAACACAAGTATTGTAATGTCCCCAAGGCCGAGCCCCATTGTAAATCATGTTTATGAAATGAATTGTAATTATGTTTTTTATAGGCTGATGAGCCAAGTTAATATAAGCTGGTGGGATTATGTGATTATTAGGCCAAAGAGCCTAAGTGTTGAAGGCCAAGAGCCTGATTTTGTACATGTATCTATGCACATTATTAATAAAAATATAAACATCACCGCGTGCAGACAGACCACAATGAATGAGTGATGGGGGACTAAGCTTCCACAGAGTGGGAAAGGGATTAGGCGCTTGAAGGTGGGAAGAGGAGCTAAGTGTTAAGCCTAGGGGCTAATCCTAAGGGCTTAAGCCTTGGGAATAATATTTTAATATTATTCCAAAAAGAATGTGAATAATATGCTTTATCCTAAGTTCTTTTGGAAGGAAAAGTAACTTCCAAATGGATGGAACGCACACAGTTGCATGGGTGACAAGTGTCAACCTAGGTGCATGCAAATAAAGCGTCTGAGACCAGCCGTGTTGGGGGTTCCTTCATCATTTGACCCTCGACTATCTGGGCATGAACTCGTCCGACCTCTGGAAGAGCCCTGTGCATCTTCTAAACAATAAGTCTCATCTGATCCCTGCAAGAGACCTCGTGCCATTCTAAAACCAAGGGGGGGGTGAAGTTTGTGTGTTGATTTCGAGGATAACCAGTTTTGATTTCTAGAAAAGATGAGGCATCCTCTATCTGAGTATATTGAGCCTGTGTGTGGAGTCTCTATCCCAAAGCCATAATCGTGAGACCATCCTTTCATTGCTGAGCCTATTTGGAAAGCCCGTGTATGTTTTCCCCATTGGCTATTGTGGTCACACAATGCTGGACTGCATGTGGCTTGTTGGCCAGTTTGCACAACACTCTCTCCAGGTGAGGGTGATTGAATTTGGAAGAACAGGTTGCTTGGCCTATGAGTGACTCTCTCCAGGTGAGAGAGTGCGCAGAGGAAGGAGAGAACTCCTGGAAGGAACCCTGTAGCTGCCACAGAGCTCGGAGACTTCTGGTCCAGTCTATTGTTGAAACCCAAGGCAAGGGAGGTTAGCAGCCAAAAGACTTTCTAGGTGATAGAGAAGGTGTATACTTTTGGGGTGGAACAGGCATGTGGGTAAGGAGAGTTTGTGGCAGTGAGTATGAGTGGTTCTTAGGAGAAAATTCCTTCCTTGTGACTGTGTGTTTTCCCTGTAACCTCAGCCTAGCCTAGGATTCCTTGCCTTGGGGGTGGAGCTTAGTCCTAGCTCAGGGGTGACCCACTGTTGAGCTTGATGAGCAGTGTGGTCTAAGGCTGGGAGGTTCATGGAAGGCCTGCAACTGGTTGGTTGAATTACCACCGTTTCAAAGATAAGTACAAGATGATTTTTTAATTACTTTTCTGCATGTCTGTGTATTTATCTTTATCATGTATTCTACCGTGCATATGAATTAATGTTAAAGCCATTGATTATTTATAATAGCAGTAATTCTTATGGTTACTCTGAGTTTAAATGTGTTTCATTTTCTTAAATGCATGTCTTATATATAGAATTAAGTATGAGATTGTTATTCTGCGAAGTAGCGCCTGCCTGACCCGGAATGGGGGCATTACAGTTTGGTATTAGAGCCAAGGTTTCGATGCTGAGCCTAGATGGGCTAGTTGAGTGCTCTTTGGACCGAGGATTTGAAGAGAAATTATGTCTGGAGGACCAATTTCATACCTTTGAATGCTCCTGAGTGTCAAGGAGTTACTTGACCGTGTTACCAAGCTCAGGAGGTGTAGCGGTGTTATGAAACCACAGCCAGGGTGGCATCTGGCCACAACGAGAGAGGACTCCACACCAGAAGTGTTGGAGCCTTAGGATTTTTTCAGGAGGGAAGGTGAACCCTCATGACCGTCATACCTAGAAAATGTGTGCAGGGTTTAAAAACCCTTTGGAGTTGCACAGGAACGCAGAAATCGCGATACGTGAAATTCCTAAACGATATACACCATAGATCATAATTGACCATCAGATCAAGTGGAAGAATAGACCATAATCTTGGGATTTCGGCAAATGGAAGTTTAAGATTTGGGAATGCACAAACTCCCGATGTCGAAATCCCGAAACGCCGAAAAGATATGCGTCATAGATCAGAGAGAAGTCTAACCGTTGGATTGGCTTGGAATGGACATGGACACATGGGTGTGCACCATGTGCTAGTGAGTCAAGGAGACAAGAGACAATGGTGGTACCCGATGATGTCACCGAAGGTGACGTGAACCTTCCTGAATGTTCCATGTGCCACCGTGATTAAGGGCGACAGCGGTACTGTGGGCCCGGAGAGTAAAGTAAATCATAATTTCAGAATTCAGGAGTTGGAGTGATAAGGGGTTGAGAGTCTCGTGGACCGAGACCCTGAAGCCAGAAGTCCTGAAATTGAGTGTGAAAGCCTCATGAACCAAAACCCCGAAAGCTAAAATCCCGAAGTCCCAAAATTTGCAAAGTCGTCAGAGCTCAGAAAACTTTGTGAAGTCAAAATGTTTTCTCACTCACATTGGTTTATGAATATTGTGATTTTGTTAACGGATAAGGCCTGACAAACTCTAGTTGACTACATGTTGTGTGTTCATAGTTCAAAGGGTGTCAGGACAACCGAGTATACAAATGGAAGAGGTACAGATTGTCTCTGTAACAGAGGATGAAAGGGTAGGAAGGGATGTCAACTTGGGAATCGAAGGATCAAACTCTAATGAGCACAGAAAAGAGATGGATAAGGAAGGACATATGATGAAACTCATTGCAAGATTGTTGAAATATACCCAGGCTCGTCGAGCTAATAGCCGAAATCTCATGAGGGTCAGGGATCAACATCGTGAATTCAACTTAAAGATGTTGAAGAGCCTAGAATGAATAGAAAGGAAATTGGAGAAGGGGAGTGGCTTAAGTAAGACAAAGAGTCGCAGAACCCCTGAGAGGAAAAGAATATCAAGAAGTGTCAGGACCCCTGAGAGGAGAAGAAGATCAAGGAGTGGTAGAAAACATCATCATCACTCCCCAAAGCATTCTAGTAAGGAAGCACACAATAGTTCAAGCCCATCTCCTACCAGAAAGCACATGAGATCTGGGATGGATGAATTGAAAGGGGAGATGAATAAGATTAAGCCTCCTACATTTGATGGAGAACATAAGAAGGAGGAAGATGCCGAAACATGGTTGCTTGGCATGAGGAAATATTTCCAACTGCAGAATTATTCCCCTCATGCAGAAGGAAGAATTGTGATGTATCAATTGAAAGGAAAAGCATCCATGTGGTGGGATCAGTTTGTGTAGGTGCAACACATTAGGGAGGAATATATCACTTGGAAGGAGTTCAATAGGTATTTCAAGAAGAAATACCTGACCAAAATATATTATGATATTAAGATGAAGGATTTCTTCGAACTCAAGCTGGGCAGCATGACCATTGATGAATACGAACGAAGGTTTTTGGAACTACTGAAGTATATTTAGTTCATCAAAGATGAGGCTGTCAAGATTCAGAGATATCTAAGTGGATTGCCACCTTCCATTAGTGATAAAATCCAGTATGATGATCCCAAGACTATGGATGAAACAATAAGAAGGGAAAAATGCTTGTATGAGAAACAAAGAGAAAGGCCTACTTTTCGAAAGGATTGGGATGATCAGAAGAAGTTCAGGAAAGAGCAAAGGCTGAAGAGAAACAAGCCTCCCTTTTTCAGAAATAGTCCTCAGGGATAGCCATCCTTTAGAGAGCCCAGGAAGGCTGAAGTGGATGAACAAATTACCAGACCGCAACTTATGGAGTTTTGGGGTTGTAAAGGAAACCATAGGTACCAAGATTGCCCCCACAGAAAAGATAAAGAAAGAACTGTCCAAAATGTTCAGCAAGCTAAAACCATGGAAGACATGGGCAACAGGATGCCAAGGATCTACGCAGCCCTGGACAACAAGCAAGAAGAATTTCAATTGCATATGATTGAAGTGGAAGGTATGATTAACAACCAACCAATTATTATTTTAATTGATTCTGGGGCTAGCCATAGTTATGTAGACCCTAGGGTTGTGGAAAGTTTGCATTTATCAAGAAGAAAACATGAAAATTCTTGGTTAGTGCAGTTGGCTACAGGAACCAAGAGGAAATTCGTTGAGTTGGTGAAGTCCTCTCCTTTGGACATGAAAGGACTGAGCACGAAGGCTGAATTGAATATTCTGCCTTTAGGATACTATGACTATTTAATTGGAATGGACTGGTTGGACCAGCACCATGCCCTCATGGACTGTCGTAACAAGAGTTTTACATGCCTAGATGAGGAGGGAAATCGGAAAACAGTCCAAGGAATTCCTAGAGTTGTGGCTTTTAGAGAAATCTCAGCCATGCAACTGAAGAAGTGCTACAGAAAAGGTTGTCAATTATTTGCAGCCCGTGTGGAGGAAGAATCTAGAGATGAAGTCTCAAATATTGGAGACCATGAGGTACTCACAGAGTTCAAGGACATATTTCAGGAGGTACCTGGATTGCCTCTGAAGAGAGACATCGATTTTTCTATAAATTTAATGCCTGGAACAAATCCAATTTCGAAAGCTCCTTATAGAATGAGTACGTGTTGACGGGAAAAATTGACCGCTCGTCAATTGGAGTGAATCCGGTCTGGGGTTGTCTAAATAACCCAAGCCGTTTGGTATAATCCACTCTGACGGGTTTAGCAGCTCCGTTGGCCGATCTAAGTCCTATGAATGTGAAAAGACAAAAATAAAGAAACTAACTAAATAAAAACAAGAAAACAGCTACTGGAAGCTATATATAGTCTAAAATATATTCACAGTTTACTAACTAATAAAACAATAGTTCTACTATTTTAATATACAGCGTATCGATATGATTAAATCTCTATTGTATGTACAGTATTCACAAAATGAAAATTTTGATCGAAATCTGTGAAAATCATATATGAATTGACAACAAATCTATTGTTCAGGATTTTTTGATTTTTTATAACTTTTATAAACTAGAAATAAAATAATAGCTAACTAGTTGCGAAATAAAAATAACAATCTGTACTGTGTATCTAAACTACAAAAAATTCTTATATTAATTAAACTAATAGGATGCTACTAGCAAACTAACCTGTAATCACATATCCATATGTGTCATGTGCGTAGCATCTACGTTTGTTGTTTGATGAGGCCAACCCGCATCAGATTTTACCAATGCTTCTCGTAAACGCGAAGCTGTAATGCTTTGAATGCTAATTATAGAACAATTTATAATTTGACAAACGATCATATTGAGAGAAATCTAAGTATGAGAATTTTCATATAACTGTTCATTGAATAAAGAAGATCAACCTTCTAATCATCACATGTGAACAAATAAATTTCTATATATAAAATGAGAGACATAAAATATGGACACTATTTAAATCCCATCACATCAACCTGTAACAAATTATGATATCTAAAGTAGTCAAAATTTGGTTACAAATCAAAATGAGCAAAACTTGAACAAAAATAGGATATATTGAAGCCAAAGTTGTGCAAATATCCACTTTCATTCAAATTTGTTAATCACCAATCCATAGTTTCTACTCCCAGGAAGCGATCGTTCTTAGTTTACAAAATCATACATTTATAAAGGCCACAGGATCAAAACATTCCTATGGAAATTATCAAATTTGTTCCAAAAATTATGGGGAATACAATCTCCCAAATTCCCATTTCTATCTAAAACTAACAGCCCAATCTAAAACCATGTAAAGAAATAGCATGTTCAACGATGAAACTATAGATCCAATCTCCTTTAGAATTCGTATGCACCTGAAAATGCACAAGAATACATGATTTCAGGTTGCATTTTAATTATAAAATCAAAAAATTCAAATTTTAGTAACTAGCTGTTGGATTACTGAGAGGGGGGGTGAATCAGTAATAACGTAATTATAATCATTTTTCTTCAAATGTTATATCAATGTAGAATTATTATCCAATAATGAGCAGTAATAAATAAACAATCACACACATGCATAGTACACCACTGTTTTACGTGGAAACCCAAATCGGGAGAAAACCACGGAATGGTTTTTCTTATATGTCTTGAATAATTACATTCATTGGAAGCACCAACTTCCTTTGTTTTCCAACTGCAACTGGAAGGAGTTTCCAACCTCCTAGTTTCTCAGGCTACAACCTGAGGGAAGCTCCAACTCCCTAAATCTTTGGCTACAACCAGAAGGAGGCTACAACCCCCAATGTCCTCCGACTACAACCGGAAGGTGGCTACAACCACCTTTCCTTGCCCCATCTTGCCACCCTGAAGTAGAAGTAGAATGATGGAACCACTGTCACACTATCACTGTGAGATATACCGCTGTAAACCTGTACCAATAAATCTGAACCATGCATCAACCTGTACCTCAACCTATAATCAACCTATACCATAAACAAGTGCATCAACCATGCACCAACCTGTAATCAACCTGTACCATAAACAAGTGCATCAACCATGCACCAACCTGTAATCAACATGTACCATAAAGAAGTGCATCAACCATGCACAATCCTGTAATCAACTTGTACCTTAAATAAGTGCATCCAACCATGTACCAAGTATGTACCAATCATGTTTCAACTACTCATCAACTATGACTCATCAATATGTACCAACATCATCAACTATACACCTCATGTATGTGCCAACTCATCAACTACTGTCTCAACCATG
>ML786213.1:558543-575481 GCA_009831015.1 Picea engelmannii | reverse complement strand
ATCACTTCACTTTATTATTTACCTTTTAAAATCTCTTAAACCACTTTGATTACTTTGACCTTTTGGGGCTTATAGATGACATATGAGGGTCCTCCAACTTCGTAAGGCCATAACTCTCAAACCGTGAGGAGTTATGTGACGTTTTACATACCACCAGAAATGGCATGACATGTACTATCCATATAGAATATTATTATCTGAAAATATATCATAACTCATACCATTACCCATCAAACAAATTTGGGTCCATTACCCAAACCTGGGGTCTCCAACTTCTCATGGCCATAACTCTCTAACCGTGAGGAATTATGTGATGTTCCACATACCACCGAAAATGACATGAAAAGAAATATCCATATAGGATATTTTCCCTAAAAAATTCACTTTCCTTCATCTCATTATTCCATAATTAAGCATGGGTTCTCTTACTCCACAGAGCATCTTCCCATGAGGTCTTTCACCATAAGGGGACCACTTTGGAGTTCATCCATATTTACTTCTTATCAACCATGAAAAAAAAATAATGAGTCATATTTACATCAAACATGATTGGTTCCATTACCCAAAACTTTGTGCTACGGGTCTTTCTTCAAGGGTTGACATCAATGACAACCAACCTTAATCAACACTAGCTACAGAATCTCACGATTCTGTAGCTAGTTATTATTATAACAGAATCGTGTTTTATTAATTCAATCAAAACAGAAATAGATGCAATTTGAGAAAACAAATCGTGTATGGTGATTCAAAACAAAAACAAAAATAAAACTAAAACCACTTTTAAAACACCATACCTCGGATTCAGGGATTTTAATCAAGCTATTTTTGAATTGACAATGGCAGTGGTCGCCTCCACATTTTTAAAGACAACAGATCCTGTGGTCTTCTATATTTTATCATTAGCTTGCAATCTGTCATTTTCCTTAGTTATCACATTCACTCGGTCCTCCAAGGACTTGATCCGATATAGGAGCAAAGGGACGTCTCTGTAATACTGATCGATCCACGACTAACATTTGTTGCACTGTGGTTGAACAGGCTGTGTATTCACAAGTGAGAAACTTCTTAATTGAACAGCAGTTTCTCTGTCGAGTTTGATCCTAGGTAAGTTGGGGTCGTCTCTAAGACACGGTGGAAGGTTCATCACATAGTCATAGGGCTTAACTGAGCAAAGTCCGTGTGAGTATGGATACTCTTCGGTCAGAAACCGTTCAATTTCGGAATTGAAATATTCACTTAACAGAATTGGTTTTTGGTGTGTGTTTTCTTTAGGTTTTTTAGGAGCACACCTTGATGCCTAGCGTGCGGCCTTTTTACCCTTGTAATTGATATCATTGTTACCTTTACCCTTTTTCCTTGCAGAATTTTTAACAGGCTTACCACCATCCTTTGGACATGAATCAGACATGGTGTCAGGTTGGGTAGAGTTCGGGTAGGTCGAGGGTTCAACAGAGGGAAAGAGAGAAGGAGGGGGAATGACAAGCCCGACAAGGGTTTCTCTAACAACGGATTTGTCAAATTGTCCTATTTTAGGACTGGCAAAACCATTCCTCAATAAGAAAGTGTCCCAACAATCGTCATTCGACTTCAACTGATGAACCATAATAATTTTAATTAAACAGTGGTGGAAGAGGCTAGAGTCGGCTTTCTCCCTTTTGAAGCGCTTAGCCATTTTGTATAAACTCCGAAGGAGAAAATATGGCATGTTTAAGGAAAAATTGATGAAACTCATGAGTAACCGTAAGTGGTATAAGAAAACTAAACCGTATCTACCCTCACATGTAACGAATTACTTGATAATAGCCAACAAATCGTGCCATCTAGGTTTTAGAACTGTAACAGGCATACCTTTGTCGCAGTTGTTAATCCTCCTTGAGATAAACAATATTCACCAGGGTACTTCGTCGACCTTTGAATTTTTGAACCATTTTTGTCCCACGGTTGGCAGACTAGTGGCTGAGCTAATGAAATCTTTAGTCAATTCGAGCTAGACGTCCCCAATTTTGGCTTTGCAGCCATCGAATGTTAGTGAAAATTGTTGGGCAACTGCCAGGTTAAAACCCTCGAACTTCTCAGCAAAGACCCATCAACCATTCGTCTCTAGGTCCTCTTAGGAATTATCAAACAACAACAAAGTTTGGATGCCATTGGGTTCGATTCTCACTACAGGAGCCATAGCTAATAGAAAAAAATCAATAGGGTAGTCGGTGATAGGGTTTGATAGGATAGAAACAGAATCATTATCCCGAAGCTTCCCCAACACAATGCACAAGAATCTCAAAATGCAAGGGCAGAGCGTTAATGCTATGCGTGCGAGGATAGAGGCCATGCAAGAACATCATATTGGGGTGTACTTGGAATGACGCCTTTGTTTAATGGTACATTCAAATCATAATAGTTCATATCCAAAAGAATTTTAATCAAAATGTCAAATGAACCATTACATAACCACGATTTGACCCACAAATCAACGTGTCAATCAAACCATTGTGTCAAAGATTTTGTAAATCAATACCATATTAACAATAATCAAATGCATAAATGTTTGGTGTTTTGATAAATATGTGACCAGTGGTGTGTTTGAGGTCAAGGAGTTATAACCATATAAACAAGTAGGTTCATGAGAAACCAAATGATCATTTTGATGTAATCAACATGAATTCCAACTATGGGTTTTCACGCTTGCAGTCGTGAAAACGAAAACGAAAAGCAGGTATGCAAAAGTGAAGAATAATGATATCCTTTAAACAGTTGCGACGATTAATGAGGGTTTAAAAAACCTTGTGTAGGAAGCTTGTAAAAAAAGATAGAGATTAATATGGTTGTCAACAATGGCGACACACTGGTAGAAGAAGATATCTCTGCCAAATGAACAAGTCCAGATTAGGATAATGAGAAAAACTCCAACTCGAAAACAACCAGAAAATTGTTTGAGCATTATCATCAATCATAAAAAATTCCAGTTTCAGATTGCTTGTTATTTTAAAAGATGAAAACTGATGACAATATTAACAAAAGTGAGCCATGATATTAAGGTTAAAATCTCCAATACTATTGACAGAGCCACTGCTGCCAGCAGGTGTCCATAGCCTCGACAGGAATTACATTTAACCCACTCCAATATTTGTATCCTTCCAAGAAGTTCCAGATCAGAACGAAGGACATCTAAGGTCAAAAGATTCCATATCTGAGAATTTTCATATACCTGACATTGCTTTGCTGCCAGTGGGCCTATTCAGTACCTCGGCGAAGTTATATTGGTGTCATGCATGAATTTACCCACTGCCAACAGACCTGTTCAGTATCCTGACGAGTTTACAAACACTTCCCACAGCTCTTTAATGATTTTTTTAGTTTTAAAGATATTTAATCGAGTGGGGTGACGCTGAAAATTGTGATATTTTGGACATATTTTAATAAATTATAGACCTTGAGAGAATTTTTTTAACTGTCCTTCATTAATATCTAGAGCTGGTTTATTGATAAACCGACCTTCGAAGGCAGGGAGACATCTCTGAGTTGTTCTCTTAAGGGACGGTGACAACGTAAGAAGAAACGGATGATCATGAAAAACTTCAATTACAGATTGAAATCAAGAAACGCCTTTCAAACAACAAGATTTATTCAACATGGTTGTAAACTTCATAAGCATATCATAATTGATGTTTAAACAACATTTAGCAGTTATTTCAGAGGAGAAATTTTTATGTTCTCTTTGTCCAAATAGTTCATGATACAGGTATGTGTATTTCAAAAATAAAAACTGGTAAGCATAAGGGAAAAATCAAAACCAAAACAACAAAGAAAAATGAAAAGAAAACAAAGGAAAAAATATTTACACAGTGTACACAGGGTTGTTATCAAGTGAAATACTTTTTTAGAGCTTGGCCATTCACCGGATAGGTGTCTGGTTGTCCCTCTAGACTTTGTAATTTGAAAGAGCTGGGACCCAATTTCTCAGCAATTAAAAATGGTCCTAGCCATAAGTTCTGAAACTTCGTATGCTCTTCCTTTCCCTCATGTGGTTTGTCCCATTTCAGGACAAGGTCACCTACTTCAAAGTTTCTGTCAGAGGCAGAGTTGGAATCAAACCATCTTTTAACCACAAGTTGATGCTGATCCAACTTTCGTTTTGCTCGAACTCTCACTTCCTCTAGTTTTAATAATGCGTTAATTTGATTCTCCAAAGCGGGGAAGTCCTTTTCTTGTATTTTATGTGATAGCTACAATGAGGGAAGAAGAATATGTGGTGGTAGAATTACCTCTTTGCCGTAGAAGAGAAATAAGGGAGAGTTACCTACAACAGTTTTTGGAGTTACTCTTTCAGCCCAGATTGCATTTAACGGTGCATTATGCCAATTTTTATGTTTTTCAGATACCGTTATCTTGATGATTTTAATCAGATTTTTATTAGTTGATTCTGCCAATACGTTACCTTGAGGGTAATAGATGGCAGAATATTTTAATTTAATTCATTTTTCTAGAGTCAAATCACTCATCTCAAGACACAAAAAATAGGAAGCGTTATCGAATACTAGACAGTCAGGGATACCAAAATGAGTAATAATATTTGAATTCAAAAAGGAAATTGCCTGATTGGTATTTATAGCTTTTAAAGGGGCAGCTTCGGACCACCTAGTGAAGTAATCTGTGGATGTTATGATAAACTTATGCTGCTGCGAGGATGGCGGATTGATCGGGCCTATAATATCAAGACCCCACTGTTGAAAAGGAAAATCTATTGAAACAGGCTGCAGAGGGAAGGCTAGTTTCTTAATCCGTCCGGATGCTTTTTGACAAATAAAAAACTTGCAACACAAGGCATGAGCATATTTAAAAAGTGTAGGCTAGTAATAACCTGCTCTTAATACTTTATTGGTAGTGGTATCTCCACCAAAATGCCCACCATCTTCTCCTGCGTGCAATTCTAATCAGACCTTTTCTGCTTCATCTTTCTCAAGACAGCGCATTAGTACTCCATCAAAAATTTGACGAAACAGAATACCATTAATCAACTGAAAGGGGGCATATTTCAATCTTAGTGCTCTTCTTTTAGTGGGATCCAGGTGACGGGGGGCTGACCCATGTTCAAGACAGAATTTTATATCATCATACTAGGGGCTAATAGGGTTTTGTGCACATCAGATTAAATTTTGGTAGTGTTGTCCTGGGTTTGACATATCGTTTTCCTCTTCCTGTCCTGCCACTGAGTCAACAACTAACTTGCATAGACCTTGACCTCTCACTATTTGCGCTGGGGTGATTTCTATGTCATACTCTTGCAAGGAGGTGACCTAATTCGCTCTCTTTTCTCCTAGTTCTTTCTGTACTGACAGATTTTTGACGGCTGGGTAAGGGACGATAATTTTCATCCTAGATTTCAAAAGATAAGATCAGAAGTGCTTTACTGCTTTAAAAATAGCATAGGCTTTCTGATCTACTACTGGGTAATTAAGTTCTACGCCTTTGAAAGCTGAGCTCATAAAGGCAATTGGGACTTCATTGTTTTCAGCGTTCTTTTGAGTTAGGATAGCAACATAGGAGCGATCAGAAGAAAATGTGTAGAGAGTGAAGTCTTGCGAAAATCCGGGGCTCATCAGAGAAGGAGAATCTATTATGGCCTTTTTTATTGAATTAAAATCTTGGTTTTCTGAGGGTCCCCAATGATATTGTACGTCATTTTTTATTAAGTTTTGTAAAGGTATCACCATTTCTGAAAAACTGGGGACGAATCTCCTGACAAAGTTTATTTGGCCTAAGAAAGACTACATAGAATTTTTTGACAAGGGAGGGGGGAGTTTCGAGATGACTTGATTCCTTTCAGGGTCGATAATCATCCCTTCACTTGATACAATAAATCCTAAGAGCTTACCTTGTTCTACTGCGAAGATAGATTTTTTAGGATTCAAGGAAATGTCGTACTTATGACATCGTTGTAGAACGGATCTTAAATGAGCTAGATGATCAGCTTTGGTTTTCAAGAATACAGTAATTTCATCCAGGTAAACTATGACAGATTGATTGATTAAGCCTCGGAAAGTGATGTCCATCGCTCTCTGGAAAGTGGCACAGGCATTAATGAGTCCAAAGGGAATTTTCCTATAAGCGTAGGTGCCCCATGGAGTGCGGAAGGTAGTTTTAAGTTGGTCTGGAGGGGACATCAGGACTTGGTTATACCCTGAAAAACCATCCAATAAGGATAATATTTCAGAACTAGATACCTATTGAAGGATCTGTTCCATGGGAGGGATAGGGTAGTTTTCTTTGTCAGACGCTCGATTCAGATTTCAAAAATCGACGCATAGTCAAATTTCACCACTCTTCTTCCGGACAGGAAAAATATTAGAGACCCATTGTGTGTGCCTAAATGGGAAGATTATCTTAGCATTCAGGAGTTTATTTAATTCGTTTTTGACAATCGGTTCGAGTTTTGGGTGCATTTTTCTTAACTTTTGTTGAAATGGTAAGGTTTGGGGTTTCATAGGAATGACGTGGTGTATGATGTTAGGATCAAAGGTTTTTAGGTCATCGTACGTCCAAGAAAAAACATCTTTGAATTCCTTAAACAATTCAATAAACGATGCTTTCTCTTGTTCAGAACACCCCACCCCTAAATTAATGCATTGTGGATTGTCTTTAGTTCCCAAGTTTACTTTTTCATACGTTAAAGAGGAACTATTTGTTTCATAGTTCAATGATTTTTTGAATTTGTCTTGAAGATCATAAAATTTTTCTAATCTAACTACAGATTTAGGGATAGAATTTACCATGTCCGATGAAGATTCAGGAGATCTCGGATCTGGTATTACCGTGAAGTCATGAAGATTCTCGTCATGAGTACATTCATCGATCACTGCACCTTGGAAAGTTTCTTCCATATGCAAGAAACTAATAATTTGTTGATCGTCGTCGAAGAATCTCCAATTCGTGATGTTGTCAGGGACGGATGGCCTGAACACAGTTCGACAGAGAATGCATTCGGGGACAAGCCTTCTACAGGAAAGAGTTTCGAAGCTACATCAGCCAACAAATCAGCTTCTGAATTATTCAATCTAGGAATAGAATTTATGTTAAAAGCAGAAAACTTATTCATCAAATTCCATACCTCAGATTGGTAACTTTTAAGATGCGGTGATAAACAGTGGATATAATTTTTTACCTGTCTAACCATGATTTCCAAATCGCCAACGACAGTCAAACTTTGAACGTTCATATCTAATCCTTTCCTGAGGCCTTGTAATAAAGCCTCATATTCTATTGTGTTGTTTGTACATTCAAATTCTAACCTGCATGCAATCAAGGTTTTGTTACCTACTGGATCAATAATCACGCAGCCCGCACCAGCTCCTTCCTTGGATTTTGACCCGTCAAAGTAAAGAGACCATATCTATTTTTTTGGGGGTGCATGTGACCATTGAGTGGAAGTTGTTGGCTGCATATATGTCACAATTTTAGACTGCTACTCAGGGTTAGTGATAGCAGAAGTTTCGGCCATGAAATTGTTGAAAAAGGTATCCATCCCTTGTATTTCGGGTGAATCGACAGAAGGTGTAAATGGTTCATTGGGATCATTTAAATCTGTCACTGTGAACTTTAGGTAACGTTCATGATTTACCTTGATTCTGTTGGGCTTTCCATTCTCGGGCAGCCATAAGTGAGACCAATCTGTCGCGAAATAGCCATGTAGCTGTTATGACCAATCTCTGCTTAAAAACAAACCATAAACTTCTGGGATATCTACAACAATAATATCAATTACTTGATGAAATTTGGGGTTAGACAATAATCTTATAAGCACATTCCTTAATTCGCCTATAACTTTAACACTAGTTCGATCAAGTTGGATGATCTTTAAGGTGGATGGTTGAACTTCAGCATTAATCTTCTGACACATAGACCACGGCATTACGTTGGATGACACTCCTGAATATACCATACAATTGTGTATGTTCCTATTAAATATTTCAAAAGTTAACAAAAATGGAGGGACGTTTCTGCAAGTACTAATGGTGGAAGCTTGTTACTTTTTACCCGCAGCCTCTAACACTAATTTATTTACATTTGTTACATTATTTATAGGAAGGTCTCTTTTCTCGTGAGGATCAAAAGTATTCTTAGTAGAGGCCTTCTGAGGAACTTTTGGGTTGTTCTGAAAACCTTTTTTACTGCTTGGATTTCCGTTTTTGCTGTTCTCTGCGATATTTTGCAACATTTTTTGTAGCAGAAACGGGAATTTTAATAATTTGTAAATAGAAATGTTAGCCCTTAAATTATTTAGATCTTCAACTAAATCATAATCTAAGCTTGGGTTCTCATTATTCTATTTAGTCTCAGTTGTTATAGACTATTTTGGGGGCAAAGTCATCGTGTTTTCAGAAAAAGGGTTGTCTTACTCCTAGTATTGTGAGGATGTACTGTCTCGAAATTAGCTTGAAAAATGCTATCCGAGAAGTGTCCAAAAATTTTCAGAGAGGATTCATCTTCTTCTATTGTCTCTTGTTCAGCTACTTCCTCAGGGATCTCAGGAGGCATCAAGTGATCTTGTGCTTCTAAAATCGTTTGAATAACGAATTGCAAGATTTCTAGATTTAAGCCTTTGGTATTTGAATTAGGTCGGTTGGTGGGAAAAGGCTTCCTAATGGGGGTTTGTAATGCCCTTTTCTCGAAGAAGCTTCTTCGGCTGTCCTTTTCAAATCTATAACTTGATTTGACAGTTTTTGAATGACTTTTTGTAAGTTTTCTAGATCAAAGTTTTCTGATTGCGTTTTGTTTTGGGCAGGTCTAGGGAGGATTTTGATTTTCTTTTTGGAAGATGACCTAGTCTCTATTTCGTTGCTAGTAGTGTCTTTTAAGATGAGGATGTCTTTCTCGATCTAACTGGCCTCTTTGAAGGCTTCTAACAATGTGGCTTTCTTAGATCTCTTTACCCAAATGGCTATATTTTGATGTAAGGATTTCGTATAGTATGTTATAATAAGATTCTCAGCAGGCATCGAATCCGTAGGGATTCGGTTCTTTAGTGTTAAGAATATTTGGTTAAAGTCTTTGATTTTCTTTTTGGGGTTCATTCTTAAACTATAAATCTCCATGACTAGAACTTCTGGGGACTTGTCGTCTCCAAACTTCTCAAGAAAATAGGATTCAAACTTCTCCCATGACACGATGGTATGGGGTTGTTGGGCAAAGTACCGGGTAGAGGCATTGCCTTCGAAGGTGTAGGGAAACAATCTACAGACTACGTCTTCATGCTCAACATTACGGATTCTAATGGCTAACATAAACTTTTTGATGTGATCTTCGGCGATCTGTTTAGAGTCCGGGTCAAATTTAGGGAGCCACTTCTCCGGGTGTTTGGGTAAGGGATGCTGAGGCCCGGGCACAGCCACTACATATTAGTCAAGCCAAGGTCTGGCGGGATTGTTCTAGTTGGCCATTGGTGTGGGTGGTGTTGAAGGCTGGGATGAGGAACTGCCTTCGTCAGAAGATTCTTCTCCAGAAGAAGTGGATGAAGGAGGTGGTGAGGGTGGTATACTAGATCCTTTTGCTGCAGGAGTGAGGATTGGATCTGTAGGGTTTAAAGTGAGGTTAGTGCCTCCAAGTTGTTCTCTGATATCAGATAAATCTAATGGTTGGTCCAAAGGTTAGTTTGGTTGTCTTAAACGGGCGAAGGCACTATGTGTTATTATGAAAGATTGACGGACAATCTCTTGTACGTCACCACCTGTAGGATTTGGAGTTACTGGTTCAATTGTGATCCGTAGATTGTCATTTGATGTGGTTGTTGTTTGAGGGACAATGTTGTCGTTTGAATGATTTCTTGTCACTATAGGTGAGCGGGTAAGTGGTGGAGGAGTCTTACGACCACCTCGTGCCATTAATAATTTTCAGGCCCTCCTTCTAGCGCCATTTGTTGACGGGTGAAATTGAACGCTCGTCAACTGGAGGAGTGAATCCGGCTTGGGGTTGTCTAAATAACCCAATACATTTGGTTTAATCCACTCCGACGGGTTTATCAGCTCTGTTGGCCGATCCAAGTCCTACGAAAGTGAAAAGACAAAACTAAATAAACTAACTAAATAAAAACAAGAAAACAGCTACTGGAAGCTATATACAGTCTAAAATATATTCACAGTTTACTAACTAATAAAACAGTAGTTCTACTATTTTAATATACAGCGTATCGATATGATTAAATCTCTATTGTATGTACAGTATTCACAAAATGAAAATTTTGATCAAAATCTTCAAAAATCATATATGAATTGACAGCAAAGCTATTGTTCAGTATTTTTTGATTTTTTATAACTTTTATAAACTAGAAATGAAATAACAACTAACTAGTTGCGAAATAAAAATAACAATCTGTACTGTGTATCTAAACTACAAAAAATTCTTATATTAATTAAACTAATAGGATGCTACTAGCAAACTAACCTGTAATCGCATATCCATATGTGTCTTGTGCGTAGCATCTACGTTTGTTGTTTGATGATGCCAACCCGTATCAGATTTTACCAATGCTTCTCGTAAACGCGAAGCTGTAACACTTTGAATGCTAATGACAGAACAAGTAAGATATGTCACAACAACAATTTATAATTTGACAAACGATCATATTGAGATAAATCTAAGTATGAGAATTTGCATATAATTGTTCATTGAATAAAGAAGATCAACCTTCTAATCATCACATGTGAACAGATTAATTGTTGTATATAAAATGAGAGACATAAAATATGGACACTATTTAAATCCCATCACATCAACCTGTAACAAATTATGATATCTAAAGTAGTCAAAATTTGGTTACAAATCGAAGTGAGAAAAACTTGAACAAACATATTATATATTGAATATAAAGTTGTGCAAATATCCACTTTCATTCAAGTCTGTTAATCACCAATCCATAGTTTCTTCTCCAATGCAACAATCGTTCTTAGTTTACAAAATCATACATTTATAAAGGCCACAGGATCAAAACATTCTTGTGGAAATTATAAAATTTGTTCCAAAAATTATGGGGAATACAATCTCCCAAATTCCCATTTCTATCTAAAACTAACAACCTAATCTAAAACCATGTAAAGAAATAGCATCTTCAAAGATGCCACTATCGATCCAATCTCCTTTAGAATTCGTATGCACCTGAAAACGCACAAGAATACATGATTTCAGGTTGCATTTTAATTATAAAACCAAAAAATTCAAATTTTAGTAACTAGCTACAAAATCTCACGATTCTGTAGCTAGTTATTATTATAACAGAATCGTGTTTTATTAATTCAATCAAAACATAAATAGATGCAATTTGAGAAAACAAATCTTGTATGCTAATTCAAAACAAAAACAAAAATCAAACTAAAACCACTTTTAAAACACCATACCTCAGATTCATGGATTTTAATCAAGCTATTTTTGAATTGACAATGGCAGTGGCCGCCTCCACATTTTTAAAGACAACAGAACCTGTGGTCTTCTGTCTTTTATAATTAGCTTGCAATCTGTCATTTTCCTTAGTTAGCACATTCACTCAGTCCTCCAAGGACTTGATCTGATATTGGAGCAAAGGGATGTCTCTGTAATACCGGTCAAGCCACGACTGACATTTGTTGCACTGTTGTTGAACAGGCTGTGTATTCACAGGTGAGGAACTTCATAATTGACCAACAGTTTCTCTTTCGAGTTTGATCCCAGGGAATTTGGGTTCGTCTCTAAGACACGGTGGAAGGTTTTTCACATAGTCATAGGGCTTAACTGAGCAAATTCTGTGTGAGTATGGATACTCTTCGGTTAGAAACCGTTCAATTTCGGAATCATAATCTTCACTTAACAGAATTGGTTTTTGGTCTATGCTTTCTTTAGGTTTGTTACGAGCACACCTTGATACCCAGGGCACAACCTTTTTACCCTTGTAATTGATATCATTGTTACCTTTACCCTTTTTCCTTCCAGACTTTTTAACAGGATTACCACCATCTTTTGGACATGAATCAAGCATGGTGTTGGGTTGGGTAGAGTTCGGGTAGGTCAAGGGTTCAACAGAGGGAAAGAGCGAAGGAGGGGGAATGACAGGCCCGACAAGGGTTTTTGTAACAACGGATTTGTCAACTTGTCCTATTTCAGGACTGGAAAAACCATTCCTCAATAAGAAAGCATCCCAACAATCGCCATTTGACTTCAGCTGATGAACCATAATAATTTTCATTAAATAGTGGTGGAAGAGGCTAGATTCGGTTTTCTCCCTTTTGAAGTGCTTATCCATTTTGTATAAACTCCGAAGGAGAAAATATGGCATGTTTAAGGGAAAATCGATGAAACTCATGAGTAACCGTAAGTGGTATAAGAAAACTAAACCGTATCTACCCTTACATGTAACGAATTGCTTGATAATAGCCAACAGATCATGTCATCTAGGTTTTAGAGCTGTAACATGCATACCTTTGTCACATCTGTTAATCCTCCTTGAGATAAACAATAGTGACTAGGGTATTTCGTCGACCTTTGAATTTTTGAACCATTTTTGTCCCATGGCTGGCAGACCAGTGGCTGAGCTAATGAAATCTTCAGTCAATTCAAGCCGGACGTCCCCAATTTTGGCTCTGCAGCCATCGAACGTTAGTGAGAATTCTTGGGCAACTGACAAGTTAAAACCCTCGAACTTCTCAACAAAGACCCACCAACCATTCCTCTCTAGGTCCTCTCAGGAATTATCAAACAACAACAAATTTTGGACGCCATTGGGTTTGATTCTCACTACATGACACATAGCTAATAGCACAAAATCAACAAGGTAGTCGGTGATAGGGTTTGATAGGATAGAAATAGAACCATTATCCCGGAGCTTCCCCGACACAATGCACAAGTAGCTCGAAATGCAAGGGCAGAGCATTAATGCTATGTGTGCAAGGATAGAGGCCATGCAAGAACATCATATCGGGGTGTACTTGGAATGGCGCTTTTGTTTAATGTTACATTCGAATCATAACAGTGCATATCCAAAATAATTTTAATCAAAATGTCAAATGAACCATTACATAACCACGATTTGACCCACAAATCAACGTGTCAATCAAACCATTGTGTTGAGTATTTTGTAAATCAATACCATATTAACAATAATCAAATGCATAAATGTTTGGTGTTTTGATAAATATGTGACCAGTGGTGTGTTTGAGGTCAAGGATTTATAACCATATAAACAAGTAGGTTCATGAGAAACCAAATGATCATTTTGATGTAATCAACATGAATTCCAACTGTGGGTTTCCATGCTTGCAGTCGTGAAAACGAAAATGAAAAGCAGGTATGCAAAAGCGAAGAATAATGATATCCTTTAAATAGTTGCAATGATTAATGAGGGTTTAAAAAACCTTGTGTAGGCAGCTTGTAAAAAGATATAGGGATTAATATGGCTGCCAACAATACGCAAGAGCTGAAAGAGTTGTAATTGCATCTTGAAGAGCTTCTAAAGAAGGTGTACATTTTCCCTAGTGTGTCACCTTTGGGTGCCCCGGTCCTGTTCGTGAAGAAGAAGGATGGGATGTTGAGGTTGTGCATTGATTTTCGATAGTTGAATAAGGTAACTATCAAGAACAAGTATCCTCTGCCAAGGATCGATAATCTTTTCGATCAGTTGAAGGGTGTAAAAATATTTTTGATGATAGATATCAGATCAGGATATCACCAGGTAAGAATAAAGGATGAGGACATCAGCAAGACCACCTTTAGAAAAAGGTAAAGTTCACAGTGGTGTCGTTTGGACTATCAAACACACCTGTTGTTTTTGTGTGCTTGATGAATGGTGTATTCAGGGACTATTTAGACAAGTTTTTCATAGTCTTCCTGGATGACATCTTGGTGTATTCCAAGTCAGAGGAAGAGCATGAACAACACCTGAGATTGGTGATGCAAGTGTTGAGAGGACACCAACTGTATGCCAAATTGAGCAAATGCTCATTTTACCAAAGGAAGATCCATTACTTGGGGCACATTATTTCAGAAGAAGAGATCTCCATGGATCTTGAGAAAGTTGAGGCCATCAGAGAATGGTCAGTGCCAAGGAATGTGGCGGAAGTTATATCCTTTATGGGTCTAGCAGGCTATTACAGAAGGTTTATCGCAGGGTTCTGAAAGATAGCTCACCCTATCACTTCCTTGCAAATGAAGGAGAAAAAGTTTCAGTGGACTGAAGAGTGTGAGAAGAGTTTCCAGTGATTGAAGCAGTTGTTAACCAACGCTCCAATCTTGAGGGTTCCAGATCCAAATATGTATTTCGTGGTGTGCACAGATACGTGTAAGGAAGGGTTGGGAGGATTTCTCAACCATAATGGATTTGTATTCTGTTATGAGTCTAGGAAGATAAAAGAGCATGAAAATAATTATGCCACTCATGATTTGAAGTTGGCAGCAATCATTCACGCTTTGAGGAAATGGAGACATTACCTCATGGGAAGGAGATTTGAATTGAGAACAAACCACAACAGTCTAAAACATTTGTTTGATCAGCTGACTTTAAATTCTAGACAAAGTAGGTGGCTGAAGTTTCTGTGCAAATACAACTTTGATATCAAGAATATAAAGGGAAAGGAAAACAAGGTGGCTAATGCACTCAGCAGAAAAGTGCATGAATTACATGCTACAGCCATTAGCATGTACAAGACTGATATCAAGGGTAGAATTTTGGAAGCCACAAATGTTGATTTGCAGTATAGAGAATTAGTAGCAAAGCTACAACAATGTGAGAGACCACAGAAAAAGGAAAGTTACACATTGGAAGCTGATGGATTACTCCTGTATAAAGACAGAGTGTATATACCCAATGTCCAGGAATTGAAACTTGTGATTCTAAAAGAAATGAATAAAGTGACATATGATGGACACCCTGGATATCAGAAGACTATGGCAGTAGTCAAAAGCCATTACTTTTGGCCAGGTATGAAGAGAGAGATCGTTGAATACATCGCTAGATGTATGGATTGCCAGAAAGTTAAGGCTGAGAATAGGCACCCAGCAGGGTTGTTGTAGCCTTTGCCCATTCTTGAGTGGAAGTGGGAAGTGGTGACAATGGATTTTATTACATGATTGCCCAGAACAAGCAAGCAACATGATTTGATCATGGTTGTGGTGGAGAATCTTACAAAAGCTGCCCATTTTATTCCATTGAAAACTACTCACAAGGTAGCAAATGTTGTTGACATATTCTTAAAAGAAGTGGCACACTTGCACGCAATTCCTAAAATGATTGTGTCTGATAGGGACTCGAAATTCACCTCGAATTTCTGGAAAGGATTGTTCAAAGGATTTAGAACGATTCTGAATTTTAGTACAACATATCATCCCGAGTCTAATGGACGGACAGAGAGGGTGAATAGAGTAATAGAAGACACGTTGAGAATGTATGTGATGGACAAACCATCAAGATGGGAAGACTACCTACATTTGGTAGAATTCGCCTACAATAATGGGTATCATGCATCATTGAAGATGATCCCGTTTGAAGCACTTTATGGAAGAAAGTGAAACACTCTAGTGAGCTGGGATAATCCATCTGATAGAGTAGTAGTTGGGCCAGAGTTACTCTAGGAGATAGAGGACCAAATGATAAAAATTAAACATAATTTAAAAATTACCCAGGACAGGCAGAAATGTTATGCTGATAAGAACAGAACCCACCGAGAATTCAAAGTGGGTGATCATGTTTTCCTGAAAGTGAAAACTAACAGGAGTTCCCTGAAGCTGGGAAGTTGCGCCAAGTTGGTAGTAAGATTTTGTGGGTCGTTTGAAATCCTAGAAAGGATTGGGCCAGTTGCATATAATATTGCATTACCTGCATCTATGACTGTACATAATGTGTTTCATGTTTCATTTCTTAAGAAATATATACCCAATGCTAATCATGTTATTGACTAGAATGTGGTTCAGGTGGAACCAAAAGGTGTCCTGCAAGTGCATCCTGTGCGCATATTGGACAGGAAAAATAAACAGCTTCGGAATTGAGCTATAGGGCTTGTAAAGGTCCATTGGACCTAGTACGGTCCTGAGGATGCAACATGGGAGCATGAAGATGTTATACGGGAAGAGTACCCGCATCTTTTTGAAAATTTTGAAAATATTGCAAAGACAGTGTAAAGTTGCACTGAGGACAGTGCAAAAATAAGGGGAGGGGGATTGTAATGTCCCCAAGGTCGAGCCCCATTGTAAATCATGTTTATGAAATGAATTGTAATTATTTTTTTTATAGGGTCGTGAGCCAAGTTAATATAAGTTGGTGGGCTTATGTGATTATTAGGCCAGAGAGCCTAAGTGTTGAAGGCCAAGAGCCTGATTTTGTACATGTATCTATGCACATTATTAATAAAAATATAAGCATCGCCCCGTGCAGATGGACCATGATGAATGAGTGATGGGGGACTAAGATTCCACAGAGTGGGCAAGGGATTAGGGGTTGGAAGGTGGTAAGAAGGGCTAAGTGTTGAGCCTAGGGGCTAAGCCTAAGGGCTTAAGCCTTGGGAATAATATTTTAATATTATTCCAAAAAGAATGTGAATAATATGCTTTATCCTAAGTTCTTTTGGAAGGACAAGTAACTTCCAAATGGATGGAACGCACGCAGTTGCATGGGTGACAAGTGTTAACCCAGGCGCATGCAAATAAAGCATCTGAGACCAATCGTGTTGGGGGTGTAGAAAATCCAGGAACTATCAGCAGTCTTCTTGGTCTGTCTTTGACCAAGCTAAGACACTAAGTTTCTCTGTTGTTATAAAAATGTTTACTGCTGTTTTATGACAGCCAACTATAGTTTTGTTTTGCTGATATATTATGGTTGTTGTTTCAGTGATTGGGTGCCCTTGCAAGTAGTTTTCAGTTAGATAAATTTTACATTTACTTTCCCAATAAACAACAACACACCTATCTATCTTTTAATGCTGAAATATGGAC
>ML786213.1:527669-542275 GCA_009831015.1 Picea engelmannii | reverse complement strand
GCAAAGAAACTCTGCCAAATTTCCAAGTCCGTTTTGTCCCAACCCTTTAGCCTTTCCTCAAGCTTTAGGAGATTTCAAGCAAAGCAGTTGGAGGACAAAAGAAGAGGAGGAGCCCAGGATCAGGATCGAGGAACGGTGGCCGGCCTCTAAAATCATTGTAAGTTGATTCATATTGAGATTAATGAAAAAGATACTTTTCTTGTCCCAAATACATGAGTCTTATCTACGTTATTTGATTTGTGTTTAATCTCTAACCCTCTAGTAGATCAGTAGCATGCATGTGTAGTTTTGTCTTGATTGCAGGAAATATTTTTGGAAGGAGCAGCAGCAGAAAGGGGATAAAATCTCAATGGAGGATCTACTTCAACCGTCGATAAAAAGGTTAGTTGATTCCTCCCATATTTGCCTGAGAAAAGGGGTTTTAGATTTGGGTAGAAGGTTAAAAGTAAGCTTAAGAAGGGTCATGATCTGCATGCAAGTTTAAATCCCTAGCTTGCTAGTCCATAGGGTAGAATACCCCACAACAGAATTGGCGACTCCGTTGGGGATATTTTACTCTTAGGGTTTCCGGATTTGGTTAAAGATCTTTTGGGTAGTTTAAAGAAGCTCAATTATTGTTTCTTTGTTTATTTTGTTGCCTGTTAGGTCAATTCTAGCAGGGAACCTGGTTATCAATACCAGTTTTCCTTGACTGACGTTTGACATTCATTCTCGGGACACACAGAGGTACCCGCGGCCTGCAGAAGCCCTGCCCGCGGGTAACCTGCACCCTAACCTTCTACAGCCCACGATTGACCGCTTGTTGTAGTGGTTTCAGTAGCGTGTAGATCCCAGGAAGCTTAAGAGGCAGTCTCCTCTTCCCTGTCATAATTTTATCTTCTCAGGGGGCTTTTTGGATTCTGTCTGGGTTCTGATTTGTTTACTGTCTTGCTTTCAGTCTCCCTTGTTGTTGGTTATTCTTAGGATTTGTTTTCTTTTCTACAAATTTTTCTTTTTCTATTGAAGTGCCAGCATCCAAGGCTTTCAAAGACCCTAGTTGTCAATACCAGAGGCCTCTTCAGGTCTGGGCTGCCTGTGTTTGATTTTTTCTCAGATTTTATACCTACCCATGGGTTGCTTCAGTTCTGAGCGCGGGTACCTGCTTGCTGTTTTAGCCCAGCTCGCGGTTGATCGTGTGTTGTCTCGGTGACAGTCGCAGGTCTGTCTGGTTGCCTTTCAGCCTGGGTAGGGCAGTCATCCCCTCCTGTGGTGAGAAGTGTTCCTTTCAGGGTTTGGAGTCTGGAGCTGCACAGTCAGCAGGTTAGGGCATCTTATCCTTAGCCTGTGTTTGTTAGTTAACGTTTTGATAGAAAAGACAAAAGAGAAAAAATATTAGATTTATGGTTTTTAGGAAAGTGTTAGAATTGGTGTTGTTGTGATTTATTTGTTGCATTTTTGTGCTCTGATTCTGTTTTCGATCTGCGCTTTAAGCCAGAGTTTTCTTTTATTCTCTTGGTTTTGTTCTTGTCATCATTTTTCCTTGTTGTGTTATTTTACGACGAAATAAAAAACAATTTCCTGGTTCATTTTCTTCTTGGTTTGAGGATTGTGTTGTTGCATCAGTAGCTAGGAAAGAAGTCTGTTTTGCATAAGTTTTTGTAGTGCATGTTAAGTATAAGTAGCTCGCAGATCTGAGTGAAAATCCTTCATATTTACTGCATAAAATCTTAGTAATTTCAAAAAGAAAAGAAGTCTTTCATTGAAAAGTTGTTGGTTTTTTATTTTAGTAAAAGTTTTTGTTTCCACACATTTTTTGTGCATTTTGCTTTGAGTCTTTTTTACACACCATCAGTTTCACTTTCACACCTTTTGACTTAAGAAGCCCATTAAAAGCAACGCTAATTAAAATCAAGTAGACTTTTCTGTTTGTAGGGTACATACACTAGCTTAAGAATAGGGCCTTGGAATAGGTTGGAGAGTAAATTCTCCAAGGCCACCCAAACCAAACATTGGAGTCTGTCAATAGGGAGTGTAGAAGTCCAGTTACGGAAAGTTATTCAGGACCCCCCTCTAACACAGGGGATAAACACGAGGTCGCGTAAGGAAAGGTAGCGGAGATAACCCCTCCAAAGTTGGACCGAGCATTGTGGAGAACACATATAGAGGATCTGTTAATGGATTCCGTCGTTAGCATTTGCCACGAAGCTTCGTGGGTCTCGAATCCATTTGATTTCCTCAGTCGTCTTCCGGAACACTTTCTCTCGATACCCTTGACAGGTTTTGGGCTTGATACCCTGCTCATTGTGGTCTACTCGACTGCCGACTGTACCCGCCTGATAGTTGTTCACGTGCTGGAAAAATAGTTGCCTATCTTTACTAGGGACATAAACAGGTGACTGCGGGGGTATACTGCAGTACCTAGGATGGACATCGGACCAACTCTTTGCAGAGTAGACCCAGAGGGTGCTTCCGTATTCGAGTTTCACTTGCACCGGTAAGGTACTCTAGTGTTGGTTGTTGTAACTGTTCTTCCTACTAATATAGTGCTTGCTTGATTTATCTTCTAGGGGCTTTCTTTTAGTGCATGTTATTATTTGTTCGTGTAGAATACCTTAGCGTGTCGTGAATCTTCTCACACAGTGGAGGATTCAGAGCTTCGTCGGTCACGAAGGCTTCTGGGCCTGCCGTCGGTTATACTAGAGCCACCCCCACCACCATTGAGGTGGAAGCTAGACCATCAAGAGTCTTTCTAAGCAACCAGGGCTTTTGATCCCGAACAACCCCCCGAGGAATCGACTGCCAATCTTGGATTGGTTGAAACCTCCAACACTGATACTTGGCCGGACATTATTTTTCCAATTCAATTTTACAAAAGCCTGTCAGTGCTTAACCCAGTTATGGAACAAATCACTTCCTCTAGGACTTCTTCCATTCCTGCCATTGTTACTACCACAGGAGAAACTTCTCCTAACTTACCTTTGTCGGCGGTCTGGGCCACCACGCTCTCGGACGCAACTACGTCGCATAGTATACTGACCCCATCTATCGTGGCGGCCACACCTATTTACAAACCTAGTGCGACAGGCACTCTGTTTTCATACGGTATGCCTAAATCAGGTACTAGTTCTGCACTCACTTCATCCACTTTCCAGACTTTGGGTCTGGGGGCAGGGAGCTCTAACGCTCCTCTGCAAGGTCAACTTGGGGGCATTCCTGTCCCTTTCAATGCTTTTCCTTACGCTGGAGGTCATATTCCTCCTTCGTCCCCTTCGCTTGGTGGATCGCATCAGCAGTCCGCAGGGCAGCCTGCACACACAAGTCCTTTTGGAGTCGGGAGTCAAGGAACACCTGCACAAAATCAGCCAGTAGGTTCATCACCGTTTCTTTGGAACGTGACGTTTGGTAATAAAACTATAACATCCGCTGCTTTCCCATCTGGGGGCACACATGTATTTGGACAGTTTACACCGGCACAGGGTACTATTCCTACGCTGGGGGCACATATACCAGGACCTTGGAACTCAGCACAAGGATCCGTTCCATCCTCTGGAATGTCGTTATGGGGTAACTCTTTCCACAGCCATTGGAACCCCGGACAAACTTCTATGCCTCTTCCATCAGGACCGGCATGGGGTAATCCGTCCCAAAGTCCATCAAACACGATGAATGCCCAACATCCTATGTCCTTCATGGGGAACCATCAAATGATATCTCCTCAAATGAAAAACCCTTACATTGGTCAGGGCCACGGTTTCTACCAGAACCTAGGCCAGCAACCAAACATTTCCTGGCAACCTAGTGCCAGCCCAACTCTAGGACCCTCTTATCCTAGCTATCAGCAGCAACCTAAACTCCCTTTCTTGGCGACGTTACACTTGCCAGATTTAACATGGTTGTTGAATGATCCTATTTGTCATGATTCATGTTGGCCTCCTATGCCGACGAAGTTGCCTTCGGACATCCCAAAGTTCGAGGCCAAGCCTAATGAAGATCCAGGTGATCACATGACTACTTTCCACTTATGGTGTTCATCTAACTCACTGAAAGATGACTCCGTCCAGTTGTGATTGTTTCAACGCACTCTATTAGGGAGTTCCGCGAAATGGTACATAGAGCTTGATCGTTCACGATATTCCTCTTTTGGTGAACTGGCGATGGCCTTCCTTAACCATTTCCAGTTACCTGTGAGATACGACATCGGCACAGAGTTGCTAGCCAATTTCGAGCAGACGTCAGCGGACCATATCTCATATCATATTCGAGAGTGGCGATGCCAAAAGAGTCTTATCAAAGTACCCGTCCCACTAGCATTCCTGCTTGAGTGGTTCCTTAAGTATTTAGTTCCACAGTTATCCAAAGACGTCGCGACTTCAGGGGTCTTCTCCAAGGAAGATGCCATCATGAGGGCTCAACAGTTTGAGCTTATTTATTCTCAATCTGGTCTATTGTACACCATCCTGCTGGATGCACCACGATCGATTCTGGACAAAACCAGACAAAGAGCCGGACCACATGCCGATGGTATAGTTGGTTCGGCACAAACCAAGCCTATTGAGCAATTGACAAAACAATTGCAGCAATTATCTATACAACACTCAGCGGCCAGCCAAACTACTGCTTTGGCTGCTCCTCCGACTCAAACGTTGAAAGTACACTCTGTACATACGACTAACCCAAAGGCCAACCAGCAGCCTGAGGGGAAGAAAAAACAACGCAAGAAGAGTAAGGGGGATAAAAAACCGAATGATAACACTGGCGAGGGAACCACAAAAAGGAAGAAGGCAAGGTACCCATGCAACCTATGTGCGGAAGACCACCCAACCCACCTATTCCCTTGACTTACAGAGGCCCAAAAGTTTTTCACACAACAACAACAAGCCGTGTTGACTAACCCCTTTCAAAATGGGCAAAATTTGACTCAAGCCTCTACAAGTGGCGAAGGGGGCAGCCAAGAAAACGGTCCTCCCCCAAACAATTCATCCGCCGCAAACATTTATATGGTGAAAAGTGATGCTTTCATAACGACCAGATCTCATGATTATAGCAAACCAAGTGCTCCTGAGAAGGGAAAAGAAGCCGAGATCCCATCTCTTCCTCTACAGATTGAGAAGACGTTGGGTGAAACAATGATGCGCATTCCAAAAGGTGCGTTCAAGAGGGCTTCTCATAATCCAAACGCAAGGGCCGCCCAGAACTACTCTGTGGTGGAAGATTTATCCCAAACCCCTTGTGTTATGTCCGCTTTGGAGGTCCTCCAAAGTTGCCCTGCTCAGAGAAAAGCCTTGTTGACTGCTTTAGGCTCTACTGAGACTTGTAACCCAGGTACCATTATGTTAGATACGACTGACTTAAAACCTCATTTTCCTTACCACGTCGCGTTTCAGATAGTAGTGGCTCACCCCACGAAAACTTTTACACGAAACATATTCCGCACGGTAGTAGACGAGGGCGCTTCGACTTGTGTTATGTCATTAGCATGCTGGAAATCCATTGGTCAACCTGAGCTGTCTCCGTCACCTACTCTCCTCACTGCATTCGATGGTCGTTCTTTCCAACCGCATGGAATTATTCCTTCGTTCCCAGTACAGTTAGGGGGGAAGACCGTGTGCGTCGAAGTAGAGGTAGTTGATGCCCCCATAGACTACAATCTATTGTTAGGTCGTAGTTGGACTTATGCAATGCAAGCGGTGGTTGCTACAATCTTCCGAGTCCTATTGTTTCCACATGAAGGCCGGATAGTAACTATTGATCAGTTGTCCTTCTCTCGACCTGACCCAGCCTTGGGGGCATCCACGGTTCCCATGGTAGATAATCCTCAAGCCGGTGTCGTCAACATAGGAGTTGGTTTGTGCCCATATTTGATGGGTACCTTCGACTACCCACCTCCTCAAGGTGATGTCAAGTTTATATCGACTCACCACAAGGCTGAGATTTTCCATCTTTCGTCGTTCCGCATGACCTACTTTCAGGATCCATGGACTCTTCCTTCCCCATCCGACACGATGGATGCGACAGGGCATGCGGGCATGTCTACGCCTTTGTCGACTGCTGAAGTAGCGTACTCTTTGGTTCAGAAAACTTCAGCTACTCCTGATCTGATGCCAGCACTAGGGTTGGATCCCCTCCTTGAGCCTATCTGGGCTCAGGATTCTCTTGTCAACACCGATTCGTTAGATTTAGTATTGCCTTCGGACAAAGCTATAATCAAAGCAATGACTGGTCTAGACAAACCCTGGGAAGATCTTCATCACAGATCATACTTCCTCCCGGAGTTACACCGAATCGAGACAGGAGAATTCACTATCACCATGACGGGAGATCAGCCTTGTCCCATTAACCTCTTGGCTACACAGGATATTTATGCTGAGGGAAATATGGCGACTATCGCTGAAACGATACCTATCAATATCTCCCGAACCCCTAGCATCATGGAGAATGTCTTCGTCAGAGCAGATTGCTCCCCCGAAGAGATTCATATTTACAAGGATCTTTTCAAAGAATTCCGCAACGTTTTTGCCTGGTCTTATGAGGAAATGCCAGGCATCGATCCGAAAATTGTTGAACATGAGATCACTACGTATTCGAACGCTAAGCCTGTTCGATAGAAACTTCATCCAGTTAATCCAAGGAAGGAAGCAGCTATCAAAGTTGAAGTTGAGAAATTGCTTAAGGCATGGTTCATATACCCTATCCACTTGACTGAATGGGTGTCAAATCTCGTGCCAGTCGATAAAAAACAAGGCACGATTCATGTCTGTATCGATTTCCATGATTTGAATAAGGCATGTCCGAAAGATAATTATCCAACCCCATTCATCGACCAGATCATTGATGAGTGCACCGGTTGTGAAGCCTTTTCATTCATGGATGGTTTCTCGGGTTATAACCAAATCCAAATTAAACCCGAGGACCAGCACAAAACGGCATTCATTTGTCCGTGGGGTACATTCGTCTATCGAAAAATGCCTTTTGGTCTCAAGAACGCTAGAGCCACTTTCCAGCGGTCCATGTCTTTTGCGTTTCACGACCTCAAACATATAGTTGAGGCTTATTTAGATGACTTAGCATCACGCTCTCGCAAGTGAAAGGATCATCCAACACACCTCAGACTCATCTTTGAATGCTGCCGCTACTTCCAGATTCGCTTAAATCCCAACAAGTGCAGCTTTTGCGTCACGTCAGGACGTTTTTTAGGTTTCATCGTTTCAACAATGGGGATCATGGTCGATCCTCTTAAGGTGGAGGCAATAGTACAGTTGCCCCCCCCATGCACAATTTTACAACTTCAAAGTCTTCAAGGCAAGTCGAACTTCTTACGACGCTTCATCGCCAACTATGCCGAAATAACCAAGGGCTTCATGCGTTTACTGAAGAAAGACGTTCCTTTCCTCTGGGATGAAGCAACGCAGCGCTCTTTCGACGCATTGAAACACGCCCTTACAACCGCACCTCTACTATGGACACCGAATTACAACAAGGATTTCCTATTATATCTGGTTGTCGTAGAGTCAACCATCGGCATGGTTTTAGTTCAGGAAGATGATTCATTTTCTGAGTACGTGATCTATTACTTGAGCTGAGGCCTCATAGGACCGGAACTTAATTATACACATCTCAAAAAACTTGCATTGGCAGTAGTCCATGCTGTTCAATGGTTTCGTCACTATGTTCTGTTTCGTAAGACCACTGTCGTTGCCGTCGTGAATCCATTTCAGTACATGTTGACACGACGAGTTATAGGAGGCAAAATCAGTAGATGGATGGTTATCCTCCAAGAGTTTGACTTAGATTTCATTTCAGCGAAGTCCAATAAGTCATTGGTCTTCGCAGAACTTATCTCGGAACTTCCGGTTGAGTCAGGTGACGTTGTGCCTGAGGAATCGCCTATCCGGGGTGATATGTTTTTGATAGAATCGTCTAATCCCTGGTACTGAGATATACTGATCTATCTCCAGACTTTGAAGTGTCCTACCTCAGCTTCTCGTGATGAGCGTCGGCGGATCCGCGATCAGGCCAAGACCTATCTTATACTCAATGATACTTTGTATCGGAGATGTGTAGATTGTATCTTGCGTCGATGTCTCACTCATGAGGAGGCCGTCATAGTGCTCAACGACTGTCATACAGGAGCTTGTGGTGACCACTTATCCAAGTTGGAAACAACCCAAAATATTTTACGAGCAGGTTACTTTTGGCCCATGCTTATAAAAGATTGTATCGAGTCAGTCAAGAAGTGCCATCCGTGCCAAATATTCTCACGGAAGATGAGGGCACATCCAACTCCGATGTTTCCTGTTATCACCGTCGGTCCCTTCACCAAGTGGGGGATTGATTACACTACATGCAACCCCCCATCAGCAAGGGGGCACCGCTATATCATTGTGTCTGTCGACTACTTCACTAAGTGGGTTGAATCCATGCCAACATTCAAAGATGATGGAGAGACTACCGCTCTCTTCTTATTTAACCAGATTATAGCACGGTTCGGCGTCCCGAGAGAGATTGTCACTGACCATGGCAGTCACTTTCAGAACCAAATGATGACCGAGTTAACGACAAAGCTTGGGTTACATCAAGAACACTCGTCACCTTACTATCCCCAAGCCAATGGGCAAGTGGAAGCTGTTAACAAAATGCTTAAGACAATGCTCCAGCGAACCATCAACTCAGCCAAGTCAAACTGGCATTTGATGTTATACTCGGCATTATGGGCTTACCGAACATCAGTTAAGACTGCAACCGGTTTCTCACCTTTCCAACTCGTTTACAGGTTGGAGGCAGTCTTGCCCATTGAATGTCAAATTCCATCTCTAAAGTTGGCAGTACAGTTATTGCTAGACACTTCTCCGCTTGAAGAACGGTTAGTACACCTAGAGCAGCTTCATGAACAACGTCGTGATGTGGCACTGGCCAACAAGGCTCATAAACATAAGGTTAAGTGTCAATATGATAGTTCCGTTCATCCTCGGGTTTTCTCTGAGGGCGACCTTGTCCTGGTTTATGACCAAGATAAGGACCCCCTGGGGGCAGGAAAGTTCAAACCCATGTGGTTCAGACCCTTCATTGTTAAAGAGGTGTTAAAGAAGGGCGCTTATCATCTGGTCAATTGTGAAGGGAATGCTTTGGAGGAGCCTAGAAATGGGCTCTACCTCAAGAAATACTACTCATAGGGTCACTGTGGGTAACTTTTTGTAACATATGTATAGTCTTTGTTCTATTAATTTCTTTCGTTTCTTTTGAAAAACGTGTCATGGACGTGTCATTAATGTTATCTTTCGTCACTATGGCATATGCCAAGTGGGTCTAAGGTGTTCATTGGGTATGCGGATGGTGCTAGTCGACACACGCGGAGGCTTGCCTCCGCAGCTTGGGTAATCTTCACACCACAGGGTCAGTTGTTATCTTCCGGAGGGGTATGCTTAGGTGACACCACAAACAATGTTGCCGAGTATAGTGCAGTTATTGAGTTTCTTCATGACGCTTTGTCATTGGGTATCTCTCACCTCCGAGTCTATCTAGATGCTCAACTGGTTGTGTCACAGCTAAACAGAATATACCGTGTGCACGATCCTACTCTACACCGAAGATTCCTTAGGGTACGTCTCTTGGAATGAAACTTTGATTATATTACATATTTTCATGTTCCTAGAAGTCTAAATCAAATCACAGATACTCTAGCTAATCATATTTTATATTGGCATCTTGCCCACACATAAAAAGATCATGATCAAACATATGTAAATACATTTTGTACACATAATCCACAAAGACACATAAAAGAAATAAAAATCATATATAAACATGATAACATCTCAGAGTACATAGATGGGCACAAACGCCTCAAAAAATGGGAACCATAACGAGTCACTGGGGCTTATGCCCTCAAAAAATATAATACATGTCAGTGCTCGAGGCACATAAAAGTCTACAAAAGCTGTTCAGGGCCTATGGGCCCTGTTATAATCATATACAGCTCGGCCTAAACGCCTAAACAGTCGGACCCATGTTTGAGGTAACCCCACCATATGAGTCTGCATGGAGGGTGGTAGGTCCTCTATCTCTATTATTGGAACAGTGCGGGTGAGCTCAGTAAATTTTCGCTCAATCCGCCCAAGAGCCCTCTCAGCCTCTCCTGCTGGAGGGTTCCCGGCTACTGCTGCTCCCCTGGCGGCGACAGATGCGGCCTCTGGCCGTGGATGGCGCCTGTTCCGCGCAAAGTTGGCAGGCCGCACAGGTCCCACATCTGCATGCAACACAATGGTCACCCGTCAGAAACTCTGTTATCTCAAAAACATGATATATATAAAAAGACATAAAAATTACATATACAAACAAAAAAAACTGTACAGGTGGAGACTTACCCATCTCCCCTCGCTCCTCACCAGGAGGCACTGGTATGGCTGGATCTCTAGAAAAATCAATTCCCACGTATGGGTAGTCCTCGATAGCGGGGATCTGTCACGACAACCAAGCAAAGAAGTCGTCGTTGAAGGCCTCCACGGTCCTTCCACCACCCTATCGTGGCAGTAATGTTGCCCATCTACATACTACCGGGAACGTAGCCAGATGTCTTCGAACTGTCATCCGAGGACTGAAGCACGAAACTCTCTCAAAGAAAAACGAGCACAGGATAGTCTCAAACCCGAAGTTCCTATGTGTCCGCTGACGGCAATATGTCAATTGCCTCTTCATACTCTCTAGCAGCGTGGTACTCCAGTCATATATCTGTGCATTCATGCACTGAATTGCACAGTTCATTTGTGCACGCGACGCCTAATGTACGGCTGAAGAGCCGGTAAGTCGCCCAATGAGCGACAAGATGGTCTGTAGAGAAAGGTTGGTGACACTGCCAACCGGTATCCAAGAAGTCCCCTGATAGGTCCCAGCCACGCAATGTTCTTCTATCAACTCCGAGACTTTGCTCGGCCCCGCAGGAAATGTCTGCAAGTTAACGGGTTCCCCTCTCCTCGAGAGGCCCGTCAAAAAATAGATGTCCTCGGTGGTGGGCACCAAGGATTTCCCCTCTAAAATAAAGGCCTCAGCGTCAGGGTGTGTTGGCAGCCAACTCAATTTTTTTGATTTCTCTCAAAAAGAAGCCTACACCCTTTGTCTGATTACGACAAATCATTATCTCATTGTGTTAATAGACATTTGTTTCGTTTTTTGCGACAATTACATTTTGATTTCGATTATTTCGATTGAATTTTCACAACTGAAAGTGTGAAAATACTTTTCTCATCGTTTGGACTGTAGTCATCTTTTATTGATCTTTACGAAAGACACTTGAACATTGGTCGATCGCATGACTGAAAAAGATGTTTCAAACTCGTGTCCTTACCTTGATTGCGCATTTGATTTGTTTGAGTGCTAAGCCTGTAAGCATGAAGATTTACTGGTATTATTCTGATTTTATAAAGGTTATGATGGATTTGGTCTTATATGTTTTTATTCTTATTGCTATGGGCTCATGACTCGTTTATTGTATGAGAAATTCTTGATTACATTGTTCTAAGAACTTTGAATATGCAATGAATATATTGGCAAGTTTATAAGGTCAAATAGCAATGAGGGCGCGTTGATGAAATCTTTTGGGGTTTTAATTTAAATCAATGCTTGGTGTATTGTTTGGAAAATTGATATTGCATTGGACGAGCAATGGTTTCAAACTATGTATTGATATTTTGATTAACATTGGTTTGGAACATTGAATTCATACGACAGGTCGTTGGACTTCATGATGATTAAACTTAACACTTGGTGCTTGATTATCACCTGTCGTGTTGGTTCAGATTCGGATAAGTGGCACGTTGGTGTGATGATTCACCGGTTTGCTGGACGATACATATGGTTTGGGTGATTATGATTATAACAACACTGTACTCAGCAATTAATACAACGCAAGGCGGTGGTAATCCCATCACCTTCGCACGCATGGAGTTATTTCCAGTCTCCTCGAACGATGAAGCTATCAAACCCTCTCATTTTCACTCTGTGCATAGTTTCGTTTAGCTCGAACCCTACCATGTACAGAAGCCATGGCTCCTGTTGTGAGAGCCGAGCCCAACGGATGCCAAGCGTTGTTGACTTTTGATGGTGTGTATAGCGATTTAGAAGAGTTTGGCTGGCTTCCATTTATTAGGAAGTTCGATGGTTATAGCGTCCCTGTGGCTCGACAATTTGCTTTGTCATTTGATGGCTACCGAGCCAAAGTTGGAGATGTTCAGCTTGAAGTCACCGAACAGTTTCTCAGTTTGGCAACTAGCCTGCCTGTCGAGGGACAAAAATGGTCGAAACACTTCAAGGTTGACAATGTCCCATGGACGTTGTTATTTCGGTCTCGCACAGTCAGCTCATGCGACAGAGGTTTACCTGCAAAGATGTTGAAACCCCACTGGTATGATCTTCTAATGATTATTAAACAATTCGTTACTTGTGAAGGCAGGTACGGGTTTGTCTTCCTGTTTCACTTGCGTTTATTAATGATTTTTATGGGATTCGAACTAAGTTTGCCTCGCTATCTGCACCGAAGCTTGTTTAAGATGGCCAAGCGTTATAAATGCAGCCAGGCTAACACTAGCCTCTTCCATGTAGGGTTGATTAAAATGTGTTTGGTGTATGAGTTGGGGTTACGTCGTGATTCTTGGGATAATTTTCTTAGCCGTAATGGCTTTGTTGTGTCAAACCCTCCACAGGTCGATAAGCCCATGGTGACCGAGAGCAGACCTACCCCTGTGCCTTTTAATGTTTTACTACCCAAACCTAAGCCCGAGTCTCTTACGAATTCACCTATGGCTGTGACTAAACAGACTGAATTTGCTAAGCCTACAACCACAAAAGCAAAGACTGGTGTTAATACTAGAAGCAAGAAGAATGCAAGGTTGATCTCTCGCATGGAGAGAAATAAATATAAGCCTCCTGCCAAAACAGAGCCTATCGTGGTCAGCGAGGACTCTGATTCAAGCATTGAACGTTTTCTCGCCGAAGAGGGTTTCTGTGACAAACCTCCGTGTGATTTCGTTGACAACTTGTCTCCTTGTCTGCGGGATAACCCTGATTTGCCTGGTATCAAACCACCTCGTGAAACCCTTGGGGAATCATCAAAACCCCCTTTCATTCAGATTGTTGCACCACCTTGCGACCAATGTGGGCTGTGGTTAGAAAGATACTACTCAGATGTCCCAAAATTGCAATCCAAAATTCTCGATTTGGAAAACCAAGTGGCAAATCTCACTGGTTGGAATGCAAGAGAACAACACAACGACAAGAAACAACGAACCACGGGTTCGATCCTGTTCAAAAACGTCGAGTCTGCCACTGCAATTATCAATTCAAAGTTGACATAAGCCTCAGCAACTGTAATGATATAATTTTCACTCTTTTATATGGCGTGATCATAAGCTCCGCATACATTGTTGACTTGCTCTGTCATGCATAAGTTTTGGTTATCGATTTATGGATTGGTTGTGATTAGATTTAGTTTGATTGACCATGATTTGATTTGAATATGTTGTTATTTGATATCTTTTATATTCTTAAAATACAAATGAGATCTCTGATCGATTTGGTTATATCTTGTGCGTTATGATAGACAAATTGGTTGGTTATACTGATTATATTTTCTATGTTAAGACCAATTCGTGTATCATTCTTTTTTTTACATAATTGAATTTCGAATGGCTAACAATGATAGTTGTTACGGTGTGAACTGTATTTCGATGGTAACAAATGTATTATTCGATTGAGATTACAGAGATGGATTGATCGTATCTAATCTTTCGATTTGTGTCTATAATTAAATCCGGTTATATACCTGATTTGTTGACTCTGTCAAAACCCTGTCTGTCGACTACGAAATGATCAAACATAAGGACTGTTGAGTCGATATATGTGGAGATGATCCGATTACATTGGAAGCAATTCATACATCGTGCTTTTAACTGAATGATCTCAATCTGCTGTTGTGATTATAATTAGTCAATTACAGTTACGAATTTACCTGTGAATTATTTGAAACACAGCGAATGAGAATTGTGGTTGGATTCTATGGATACAGTGATGCGTAAAATCGTAATGGCTTTCTATATTGGAAATGACATGAATCTTATGCTAATCAATAATCATGGTTTTTATTTCATTCAATTTGGTTTATCATTGATTGCATTCATGGAACAGTCTTGTTAAGATGTGATACGATTTTATGCCGATTGGGAAACAGAGAATTCCTACTCTGTCCTGATTGTGTTTTGTTCGATTTGGTTTTGAATCATTAATAATTTGTTGATTATTACAATATGATTGGACTCGATTTGATTTGATTGTATATCTGGTCGTGTTTACTATTTTAGACCAGCTACAGAATCAGACGATTTTGTAGCTAAGTCTGTTAAGTCATTTTTTTTATTATTTTTCTAATAAAACATTATTCTAACTTGAGTTTTGGTGTCTATTGCAGGAAAATTCGAATTGGCAATGGATATGAGGAGAAGTTGGAAGATATCTTAGCGATTTTATTTACATTTTCAGTTACTTAGTTTAAGGGATTTTGGGATAATTCCCAGATTGTGTAAAACTGTTTACTATTATTCACAAGGATGTTTTACCTTGTGAAAAACCTATATAAACCTATG
>ML786213.1:484379-501654 GCA_009831015.1 Picea engelmannii | reverse complement strand
ACAACAAGATAAGAATGAATATCATTAGATAATACATATGAAAGAATGAAATACAAATCATGTGGAAGCTACTACAAGACGAACCAATCCCGAAGAAACTTAGAAGCCAGACATCAAGAGAAATTGGGAAAGACTTATGACGAAAACTAAGACGGTAACATGGACTATGTTAAGACAAAGAAAGCCAATTATATATTGCAGAAGACAATAAGGTTGCATATAGAAGTGTGGACTCTATTACAGAAGACAATAAGGTTGCAGATAGAAGCGTGGACTCTATTATACATTGTAGAAGACAATAAGGTTGCAGATGGAAGCGTGGACTCTATTGTAGAAGACAACAAGGACAGAGACATAAGTCAGATGAAGGGAGCAGATTATATACACTCTTACATGAAGCAAGGATTAGGAGGGAGTTAATCCTGTGATCGATTGAAGATGACGAAAATATATATCCATGACCGCAGAAGAAGACCTTTCGAAGAGAAGCCTTAAAGTATTCCTGGTTGACCATCCAAATCTGTGAAGCGATGATGAACGGAAGAAGTGGAATCTCTAGAACATGGAATCCAGAAGAAACTCCATGAACCCAAAAGCTAAAGAAGAACATGAAGATTCCAGAACAACCAGTCATTACCAGCCTGATATGAACTCACCCAAAAGGAAATCAAGCAGAAGAATCGTGATGAAGAACAGTGTATGGAAGACTTATAAACAAAAGTATTGCGAGATCCAGAACCAGAAGTTCTCTCAGATCGAGGGAGAAGACTATGATGATTGATTGTTCCAGTACACCAAACTTATCTCTATATCATCCGCAAACATCCATGAGCCAGAATTCTACATCAGATGAATCCAAAGAATGTTCTCCAGAAGAAATTGAGTACAGAGCACATGCAGAGTAGTCTCAATACTTTGAAGCATACCAGAAAGATACTCATGTATGCAAACAAGAAGAAGACAACTTGGCGGAGAATCTCCAGTGCACAGCATAAGCATGGTGAAGATTTCCTATAACATCAAGATGACTACTCATAAGATCAGATCTCATGATGATAGAAGAAGTACCACATGGATATGTTCCAGTTCTCCAACTATGATATACTCTATTGTTCACATCTACAAGAAGCCTTCACAGTGTTCCAGACTACAGTACAAGAATTACATTATCCATGATGAAGTCCATAAAAAAGAAAGTGATTCTCCAATACATATCTCCGCAGATGAGCAGATAAGCATACATTTTGGTAAAGCCTCTATTCAAGACGAAGCTCGTGGAAATAACTCTATTAACCAGAAGGGAAGACTCTCCAGGCCAGAAGAAGGTACGCAAACATTTATATTTATGATTGAAATAACTCTCCAGTTAGGAGGGAGCATTTATCCTTGTAATAGTCCAGATTGGACAGATGCTTTCCTGTTTGGAAAGTGGATTGAGATTTCTGACGGACAGTGGCTTCCCATTGTAGTTAACATGGGAGGCAGAGTGATTGCTAATGTATCATAGACAACGAATTCCCATTTATGGGGAGTGGTCTAGGACAGTCATTCTTCTTGGCAGTCACTCTGAGTAGTGGTCAAGTAGAATGGTCTGCCTCGCTGGAAGTCATTCTTTCGAAGTTCACAGTTGTGAGCAGTTTCGAATAATCATCCGTTTGGAGGTTGATGCAGGACAGACATTCCTCGAGGGAAGACTCATTCTTTCCAGGATACACTTTGTTTAGTGTTGGAAGAATGGCCCAGGGTGGGGAAGGGTCTGCACAGTTACTCCTCGAGGGTAGACTCATTCGCTCCAGGCTACACCTTGTTTGGTGTCAGAGGAATGGCCTAGGGTGGGGAGTAGTCTAGGCTCAGCAATCAGGGACAGTTATTCCTCGAGGGCAGACTCATTCTCTCTAGGCTACACCTTGTTTGGTGTCGGAGGAATGACCCAGGGTGGGGAATAGTCCAGGATAGTCATTCCTTAGGGCAGACTCATTCTCTCCAGGTTACACTTTGTTTAGTGTTGGAGGAATGGCCCAGGGTAAGGAATGGTCCAAGCATTTCTCTAGGGTAGACTCATTCTCTCTAGGTTACACTTTGTTTAGTGTCGAAAGAATGGCCCAGGGTGGGAAATGGTCCAGGTTCAGAAATCAGAAACAATCCTTCTTCCTTGGTTGAGAAGAATGGGGCAGATAGCCTATTATTGATATTCTATGTTGAGGGCAGACATTCTTTCAGATCTCACAGACGTGAGTGAAAGATTGGCCCAGTTAATTGTTGTTGATATTATATATTGAGGGCAGACACTCTTTCATATCTCACAGACGTGAGTGAAAGATTGGCCCAAATGTTTCAGTTTTTATCGTAACATTGTTTCTATGCAGATGAAGACTATTGTGGTGGCAGACATTCTTTCAGATCTCACAGACGTGAGTGAAAGACTGGCCAGATGATACAATTTTTATCATAACATTGTTTCTATGCAGGATGCTCTCAGATGCTTGTTATGAAGACTATATGACAATAGATGAGAACTAATGTGGTGAATATGTTTCACTATTGTTGATCAAGTACTTATGTGTTACTTGATGTGGTAGTTAACCACTGAATTGTAGTTGTGTACTACGAGAATAGACACAGGTGTGTTCTATAAATTGATATTGTACCAGTTGTCATAGGAGATTATCCAGTTGGATAATAATGATAGGTGATCATGGTGCTACCAGTTGAATGGTCTGTTGTGCTTAAGACCATTGTTGTTCTAATTGCCTTGAAGACTATCAGCAGCTTACTGGAGATGATGATCATTCAGATGAATGATGGACAGAGATTTTCCAGACGGAAAACAGTTCAGAGATTTTACTCCACTTGTATCACTCTATGGTGAGAGTGACTTATTCAGCATCATATTACTCAGATGAAGTATGGTTACGAAAGATGATGCGACTGATAGTAATGGTGATGCTCATGATCTAGTCATGAAATAGTCTAGATGACTATATTGATGCTACCGGGTAAATGGTATGTTTTGTGCTCAAGTCCATTACCTGTAAATACCTCTCTAGCTAGGAGGGAGTGTTAATATTATGGTAACTGCGGGAGGTATTTACCTCTACATGTGAACCTGACAAGAATAGAAGACTCTGAGAAGCAAGAGAATCCCTAATGAATTGGCTAATAACCCTAGAAGCCTTTTCGGCTCAAGAATATAATTTATATTAGGACATTAGCCTCCAAGAGAAGAAGTCAGCCAGAATTAATAATAATATACTGAACAAACACCTACCCAGAAGGAGAAGTTGGCCCCAGTAAACTAGCAGGATTACTATAAATACATGGCGCCAGTTTCTCATTTATCACATCTCAGGACTGTAGTTTTCCCAGTTGGTGCGCACTGCAGGTGTAGCTGGTGCGCAGGTTTGGAGGAGGGTTGCAGCTGCAGCTGCAGCAGTAGCAAGTTTCAGTATTTGGCTTGGATATCTCTTGGCTAGGGTTTGGACTATCTTATCAGCTTTTTGTGATGCACTATCCTTGGGGAAAGATGCGTTGCTCTTTGTTAGGCTATCTAGCCTAGGGTTTGCTTCCGGAGGAATTCTCAAGTCAAGGTTAAGGTGCTCAGAGGGAGGCTTCGGTCTATGGTTGGGAGACGAGGGTGTCATCATGGTAAAACAAGCACACAATCCTTATATTATAACATGACCATCCTTCACATGACCGAGACCTTATTTTGGGGTTTCTCAACCCAAACACTCGACCTCTTGTCCTCTAGACCCCCAAAGTGTCGATATGAGAAAGGCTGATATGACACTTGTCTCGGCCTTCTCTCCTCCTTTCACTATTTCAGGTTTTAAAAAACTGAAATACTTCGATGCCTTGTCCATGGAACCCCTGAGTTTTGATTCCCGAAACTTCGATATGATGGCTGCTTGGAAACCCCTTTTGGAATTTCACATTTTGAGTTCTCCCGATGTGAGAATCCTCCTTGTCGTTGTTCCTTCACACTCCTGACCTTCGATGTGACGAATTGATGTCAATCTCTACCACGTACCCCAAATGGATGGACGGCTCTGATGTGTTTCAGGGTTTTCTCCCTAGATATTCTTGATCTCCTGTCTTTGAGACTTCCTATATCCTAAACGTCGATATCTCGATGTGCCAATGCCTTTCGAGACTTTCACCCTCCTATTCATGAAGTTTAAACCTTGTGCATCTCTTGTCAGATCCAATGGTTGATGGGTAATTGGACCAATATCCGATGGTCCATATCCTTTCTCCTGTGCGCTCCTCTGTTGCACTACCTCCTGCACGTGAAATCTCCTCAACAGTCCAGATCTCTCTGGCTGGATCCAATGGTAGTTGTTGCTCCTCCCGAGCTTCTGGACGTTCTTCCCAGACTTGGAAGAATTCCAATTTCTCAAAGGCCTTAACCTTTGCCTTCTTTCTTCACTACAAACTCTTCGACTTGAGTCCTCCTGCAGGTATATGAAAATGTTGTCCCTTCTGAACTTTAGAAAACTATGAACTCTTCTCAAGAGTTCTCTAGCCTCTGCACTCCTTGCAGCTATGACTTTGTGCACTTAAAGCACTACTCCTCCTGAGCTTTCACTCCCGAATCCTTGAAGGATTCTGACTTCTGTGCCTTTGCAGAGTCTCTGCATGCAAAGTGTTATTCCTCCTGAGCTTCTCAATTACTCAGACCCCAAGGGATTTTATCCTTCTTCCTTCTCGTGCAAATGGAGAATTTGGATGCCCTCCTAGATATCCTTCTACTCAAGCAACCTATTGTTGAGTCTCTCTAGGTATCCAATAACCCTACGAATATGCTCAATTCCCACTTGTCATAGATTCTTACGGAACTCCTCAGAGCTTCCACCTTCTTTTGAACTCAACAGAATCCCTCTGTGTACTCTAGCACTTACTCCATGCCCACCTATTAGAGTATCAAGAATCCTTCAGTGATTATTTCTTCTTATGAACTCACAGTAGAGTTCGCCTATGCATCATTGTGCATATGCTCAATGCCCACTTGGCAGAGCTCTTACAGAACTCCTCAGAGGTTTTGTCTTCTTTTTAACTCAACAGAGTTCCTTCTGTGCACCACTATGCATATGCTCAATTCCCACTTGGAAAATCTCTTGTAGAACTCCTCATAGGTTCTGTCTTCTTCTGAACTCAACAGAGTTCCTTCTGTGCACTCTGGCACTTACTCAACACCCTCTTGGCCGAGTGTCAAGAATCCTCAGTGATTATTGCTTCTAATGAACTTACGGTCGAATTATCCTTCTATGCACTCCTTGCAGTGGCTCAATGCCCACCTGGCAGAGATTTCTTTCTCCTGAGTTGATGATTTTAGTTTTTGTGCCCACCTGGCACGTCTTTGTCTGAATCCACAGAATTCAGAAGTGCTTCAACACACTCGTATTCAGAGACCGCGGTACTATGTCATGCCCTCCTAGCATGAAACCACAATGACCTTCTCAAACATGAAATCAAACAACCTACAAATGAAAAGCATACATATACAGACATAAACACAGCATAAACATGAACCCACATAGACATTCACACAAGACAGAAAATATGAAGGAAAAATTGCTTTTGTATTAAAAATGGAAAATGTCGCTTTACAAGGGTGTTCTTGAGCACAGCCTGTAACAAGGTCTCGGCTCCTTCTCTCTATGCTCTCCCATGCATACTCAACTCTTACCCACTACTCACAAAATGAGATACAAAATATATTTTACCTAAGGGGGATCTTCGAGCTCTTCCCTCCAAACCTCAACTACCCTATTCAATTACATTGAATGGTTGTCTAGTCCTCAGATTGGATCTAGATCTCAGCCTTTACAAACATTTAAAGGCCTAATTACTTCTACGCCTATGCAAAGCATGGCTTCCTAGCTCAACAACTTAAACAATTAATTACATCCATTCGAATAAAAAACGAGGGTTGTGCCTCTCTTTAGCAATTGAATGCATGCACTTGATGTGGCTGGCTGGCTGGATGGCTGGCTGATGTGAGATGATGCTCCTACATCAATTCCTCCAATTACTATCCACAAGGAAATGGATTAGTAGAATCAACCAATAAGAACCTCATGAATATTCTGAAGAAGGTTGTCGGAGAGAATAAAAAGTCATGGGATAACAAAATAAAATACGCAGTATGGGCAGACCGAATAACGAAAAAACATTCCATAAGAAAAAATCCTTTTGAGCTGGTATATGGACTTGAAGCAAAAATTCCCGTGAACATCCAAATCCCTATCCTTCATTTTGCTCAACAATACACCACAGATGTAGAAGCAATCCAAGGAAGGATCAATCAACTAATAGAGCTAGATGAGATGAGGAGAAGTACCTTGGGTCAAATGACGAGAAATCAAGAAAAGATAAAGAACACCTTTGATCATAAATCCAGGGAAAGAACCTTCACCAAAGGAGATCTTGTACTACTGTGGGATAAGAGAAAGGAAAAACCTAGTATGCACAAAAAATTTGACAGTCTATGGGGAGGCCCTTATAAAATCATGAGTTGTGCAGGTATGAATTCTTTCAACTTAGCGACCATGGAAGGAGAAATCCTAAAGCTGCCAGTAAATGCTTTACATATCAAGTGTTACTACCCCCCAGATACTTGAATCCACAGGTAAGTACAGGTAAGTTGGCATTTTTCATGTATTATACGATTTTCATTTTATGATAGTTTGCTTCCTCACTTGCATATTGATTGTTTTATTTTAGTTATATACATATATATATATATATTGCGGGGTGTCAATACCACCCCACCTTTGTTACTGATTCCCTTTTCGAGTTTGATCAGGTCTGCAAGTTATGCAAAATATGTTGAGGTTCTCATGCACTCTACGGTGAGAACATGTCCCCGAGTTGGAGCCAGATGTTATCCCCGATTTCTAGGGATAACTATGAGATCATGTCTCGAGGCCCACAGGTCCTAGACATGGAGTACCGAGAGAAGGATTGACCTGAGCATGGCCCTGGAGGGCCCATATTTCTTTTCTTTCATCAGACTTGTCTTGTCAACAGCAGCAACATCCATCACCATCGGCCTGGTCTTGTATCGGAAAAGACTCTTGCTCCATGAGGTGATTGGTCTAGGTATCATGGTATGTGTCATTTTTTATCATTATAACCTTTAGATATATGCATGTTACTCCTTTTATTTCTGACAACTACTTGGATCTTACATTAACCTACTTGACCATGGTTGGGGGTATTGATAGGGTGTCCTATCAATCCTGTACCCATAGGTTTTGGTTTTCCACCGAGGGGATTTATGAAGAGCCATTGTCTGCTCCCATCATATCATCACTTTTACATCTTATCTCCCACTCATCTGTCCCATTCCCCTAGTCTGGGCATTAGGATGATTTGTTTGTGGGGTTGCACCTTATCTTGTTGAAAGAAGGGGATAAAGGCCCATAAGGTAAAAGCAGTCGGTAAAATATAAAATCCATAAAAATGAAACCTAGAGATGCCTCCCTAGGGATCCCCGAGAAGGCAATAAAAATCCTCTCAGCAAGAAACAAGAGGGACCCTAAGAAAAATAACAAAACAAGAGCTAGCCAAGAGGATAGAGGGTCTCATCACGAGCCAACCTATTATGTTCATGGGTGCCTAACAGTATGACATTGCCACTATCTGGTTACCATGCCAGGGCAGTGACCTTTGGTTGCATGGCCAAGGGAAAGGTGGTCTCATCATGATACAACCTTATCATCTTTGTGAAAGTGCTTGTGGGTAACACTGTCAGCTCTGGTCACCACGCCAAGGCAGTGTCCTCTAGTTAGTCCTTGAAAATAAAGAAGAAAAAAGCAAATAAAGAAAATAAAAGAATAAAGGAAATAAAGGGCTTGGAAAGAATTGCATCCATGATGGGTACAACTCGCCTTCTACAAAGGCACCCATAGGTAATATCATGCATCCCTATCTCTCACTCTACCCATATGTCTAGACATCCTTTGACCACATCACTTCATTTTACATGGCTTGGATGATACCCCTTGGAGACTTTCCTTTCCTTATGGATACTAGCCCAATAGGGTATTTTGTCTTTTTCTTCGGCTTTGTATTATAGGTCTTTGTAATATATTGGAGCTATTGAATGATATATCATGGTTTTTATGCATATGTTTGATAACCTTAATGATGAAATGTGGTTAACATTTCTATGATCCCTATGACTAATGAGCCCATGGAGGGCGACGTTTTTTATGTGCATGACCATGCCCGATGGACAGGTACTAGTTGGACCGGTACACATGGGGATATGATTAGTTCGGACCTCCATGGGGATGAAGATCTCATCAGATGGTTTCTGGGACCCCATCAGAGGAAGAGACAGGACAATGCTTGATTGAGCTTTCTCACCTGAGAAGAAGAAGGATATTGCATCCAGGACACTTTGGTTGAGCCCAGCCCAGGGGGGTTGACCCACATCAGGTAGAACGTCTCCATTTGATGTCCCATGATGTCACCTAGGAGACATTGACATCATCTTTAGAGTGTGGTAGTCTGATAGAGTAGCTGGCACATGTGGCAGGGTTTGGAGGCCCAAAGAGGCCCAACGTTTTGTCATTTGTGATGGATTTTTCCCTAAAAAGGGATAACATCTCCCTCAGTAGGTGTTGGCGATGGAAGTCACTTTTGGATTGCAGCAGGAGCAGAGCCCGACGCCCATCAGTTTATGTCACATAATTTTATAAAGGGGAGATCAGATGGAAGTAAACTCAGAACAATATCGTTCTAACTCAAAAAACTAGGCTGGAACAGCAGTGACACATGAGGTCTTGACGTAACTTAAGCCAGTAATAATGATAGTGGTGAGTAAGTGGGAAAGAGAAAGGGGAAATAAAGTCTGCTCAGGACATCAGGTCTTCCAATAGTCTTCATAAAAGAGGAAAAGTCTCGGCTATGAGATCCTCTCAGAGCTGAACAACTTCAAAATGAACCCAAGGAGATTGCAGAACTGATAAAATCAAACCTACATAATATAGCAATGCAACACCCAACTGGATCATTCATGCCCGGAATCTTAGATTTAGAGAAAAGGGGAAAAGAAGAAGTTGGCTTCCATTAAACAAGAAGTCTCAAATGTTCTTTCATAACCAGAGAACCAAAGGTTGGATTAAAGCTTTACAATCAGGAGTTGTGCTCTACCATTGATAGATTACAAAATGGCCAAAATTGCCTACATATACTCAAAGAAAAACAACAACGGCAAAAACGAGACATTGTATTAAAAACATTGCGTCTGCATGTCCACTGACAATCTGCACATGAAGTCTCTGAATGATTGTGCACTTATGATAGACGCAATTGAACTCCTGACAGTCCTGCAGATGAACCGATGTGCTTTTAATTCGTTGTCGAACTTTCCATTTATGGCGGAGACGATGTCTAACCACCACCAACTATCTCAATAACTGCTTCATTGGGATTGAGAACGGCACGGCCAACTCTTCACTTTTGAGGCGTGGAGGTCTTCTCGCACTACCACCTGGATCATTTGAATGGCCTAATGGATAAGACGTGGAGGCCAGTGCAAAGACTGGGGCGCATAATTGGAAATAACGGATGGGCGGAAGTGACATGAAATGCGGGGCTCAAGTGGATAAGGAGTAGATATGACCATACATATGGAGGTGACTGAGATAGAAAGAGAGACACATGGCAGGAGGTGAGTGGGTGATGAGATGGAGAGGGGCCATGTGGATGGGGGGAAGAGGTTTGTGGCACCTGATGAAGAAGCGAAGTGCCATGGGAAAATGATGGGGAAGCTGCAAGGTGGCAGGCCCGAAGGAAGGAGGAAAGATGAGTTGGAAGATGAGGGGGGAGAACACCTGGCAGGAGGTGACAGGTGGAAACGAGGAAAAAGAGGAAAAGAATGGGCCAGGATGGCACTGAGTGGAAGATGTACGGTGGAAGGTGGAGGATATTGGAGATGTGACAATGTGGGTTCTGCCGAGAGATGCCAATTTCGGACCCCCTCCCTCCCCCTTTATTAAAGGTAGAATGGAAAGGGGGGTCTGAAATCTGACCTTGACCACAGATCTGGGCGCTCCGATACAAGTTGTTGAGAGATGCACTGCCAATTCCGTACCCCCCCCCCCGGCTTAAAGGTAGAATGGTGAGCGGGGTCCAGAAACCAATCCTGACTTCAAATCTAGGTGTGCGGATTCTGGCTACCTAGATTTGCTCGTCGCTTATGCAAATGCGCAGTTGCACCCCAACTTAGGATAAGTGGGTTTTTACTCCGCTGCTTGCCCTCTTTTCGCCAATTGGGGGTGCCTTTTTATCAAAAATACCCCTTCTTACATGTTTAGGTGCTAACAGTAGGGCTTGATGTCTTGCTTATGCTCATTTAGGGTTTTGGTTTAATAATTTAATGTAAAAACAATATGAGTTTGGTTTGTAGCCTTGTCGACTATTTTTAATGACCTAATTTTAATTAGAGGTCATGATACATTATATATTGAGGAGTTTTCCCCTCATTTTGACATAACAACACAACTCACTCTCTTGTGAGGTCTGATTTTTGCGCCCTTATTGGGTATTTGGTCTTTTAAAGTGAGGCGCACTTGTTTATGGAAGGATTTTCTTGGCATATTTGGAATTTCTCTTGAAGGAAGGTTTACAACTAGGGTTTGCATTGCTATTTCTTCATGATATGTAAGTGTATTTTCTACAAAACTTCTTAATTGAATGGTTTCAGTCTTGTATTCTTGCATTTACTTATAAAATTTGTTGATTTAAAACCCTAGGTGACAAGCACACAAGTAGGTCCTTGTTTCATGTCCCCTTTTAGAGAAATATTCAGCCATTGAAGAAGGAAGTAAGAGCCTAGCCTTTGCTACACTCTTTTCACTTTTTCCCTTGTGCTAGCTGTGATTTTTAAAGGTTAAGAAGGAGGTGACGTCCTAGGCCTAGGTTATCTACACCTATGGCCATCCATATTCTAGGGTTTGGTGATAGATCCTTGCCATTGCAACACTCTCCCTCACCTCATCCTCTTGTTTTAACTTATCTTTTATGCTAACCATTTTTCCAAGATTGACCTAAGGAAGGAGGAAAGAGCATGAGGCCTTGCTTAAGCAACACCAGAGTGAGCCTCTTTCCCCTAGGGTTTTGATTCTAGGGCCCTGCCATTGCAACACCTTAGAACTCTTCCCTCTTGTCCTTAGCCTTTTGTCCCTTCAACTTTGCGTCCTCTCCTTAATTGACTCCATCTACCCCTAGGCACTCATGTTAGATCCACAACGTTGAAGTGATAGTGCTTAAACAACCTCTCAAAACTTTTAAATTTGAAACCCTAACTAACTAGCTAACCCTAACTAGGCTAACATCATACTTGGTTATTCCATCTTGACGCAACAACTTTTGTTGATAAACAATTAGATGATGGTTAAGAGCATTTATTGACTAAAGGATTGATTAAATACATTGTTGGCTACATCATCTCAATAGTTATTGATGAATTGATGCTTTTCCATTGCTATATTGATAAACGTTGACCTTATTGATATCTATTGTTTTACATTTCTTATATATTGATGTTAGATAGTTACATGAAGTACTAACACATTGAGTTACAGCCTGCATATATATTGTATTTATATTGTCTTATTCTAGGCAGGTGCTTTCATTTGGGGATACACTTCATTATTGGTTGTTTAGCCGGACTATCTGACCAAGGTGGTAACCTGTGAGGAGGGACTTCTACTTTAAGCTTTATACCTTTGCCTCTTCAAAACCCTAGGTTATCGGGGGCGTCTCCCCTGGGATAACCTCCCTGAATAGAAAGAACCTCCCCATTGTGGTGACATTGGGTGGGGAAGGTTCCTGTTACGCCAGTTTGGCCTCTATCCTTTAGCCTTCTGACCCAGCTACAAACTGCGCGATAACAGTACCGAGACTGCCCCCACAGAAAAGATAAAGTGAGAACCATCCACAATGTTCAGTAAGCTGAAATTGTGGAAGACATGGGCAGAAGGATGCCAAGGATATACGCAGCCCTGGACAACAAGCAAGCAGAATTTCAATCACATATGATTGAAGTGGAAGGTATGATTAACAACCAACCAATTATTATTTTAATTGATTCGGAGTCTAGCCATATTTATGTAGACCCTAGAGCGGTGGAAAGTTTTCATTTATCAATAAGAAAACATGAAAAGTATTGGTTAGTGCATTTGGCTACAGGAACCAAGAGGAAAGTCACTGAGTTGGTGAAGTCCTGTCCTGTGGACATGAAAGGACTGAGCACAAAGGATGAATTGAATATTCTGCCTTTAGGATCCTATGAATTTTTAATTGGAATGGACTGGTTGGACCAGCACCATTCCCTCCTGGACTATCGTAACAATAGGTTTACATGCCTAGATGAGGAGGGAAATCGGAAAACAGTCCAAGGAATTCCCAGAGCTATGGCTGTTAGAGAAATCTCAGCCATGCAGCTGAAGAAGTGCTACAGAATAGGCTATCAATTATTTGTAGCCCATGTGGAGGAAGCATCCAGAGATGAAGTCTCAAATATTGGAGACCATGAGGTACTCACAGATTTCAAGGACATATTTCAGGAGGTACCTGGACTACCTCCGAAGAGAGACATCAATTTTTCTATAAATTTGATGCCTGGAACAGCTCCAGTTTCGAAAGCTCCTTATAGAATGAGTACGCCAGAGCTGAAAGAGTTGCAATTGCAGTTTGAAGAGATTCTAAAGAAGGGGTACATTCTCCCTAGCATGTCACCTTGGGGTGCCCCAGTCCTATTCATGAATAATAAGGATGGGACGTTGAGGTTGTTCATTGATTTCCAACAGTTGAACAAGGTAACTGTCAAGAACAAGTATCCTTTGCCAAGGATCGATAATATTTTTGATCAGTTGAAGGGTGCGAAAACATTTTCGAAGATAGATCTCAGATCAGAATATCACCAGGTAAGAATAAAGGATGAGGAAATCAGTAAGACCACCTTTAGAACAAGGTACATTCAATACGATTTCACAGTGGTGTCGTTTGGACTGTCAAACACACCTGTTATTTTTATGTGCTTGATGAATGGTGTATTCAGGGACTATTTAGACAAGTTTTTCATAGTCTTCCTGGATGACATCTTGGTGTATTCCAAGTCAGAGGAAGAGCATGAACAACACCTGAGATTGGTGTTGCAAGTGTTGAGAGGACACCAAGTGTATGCCAAATTGAGAAAATGCTCATTTTACCAAAGGCAGATCCATTACTTGGGGCACATTATTTCAGAAGAAGGGATCGTCGTGTCTGATAGGGACCCAAAATTCACCTCGAATTTATGGAAATGATTGTTCAAAGGATTCGGAACGAATTTGAATTTTAGTACCGCATATCATCCTCAGTCTGATGGACAGATAGAGAGGGTGAACAGAGTAATAGAATATGTGTTGAGAATGTATGTGATGGAAAAACCATCAAGATGGGAAGACTACCTAGATTTGGTAGAATTTGCCTACAATAATGGGTATCATGCATCGTTGAAGATGAGCCCATTTGAAGCACTTTATGGAAGAAAGTGCAACACTCTAGTGAGCTAGGATAATCCAGTTGACAGAGTAGTAGTTGGGATAGAGTTGCTCAAGGAGATGGAGGACCAAATGATAAAAATTAAACAGAATTTAAAAACTGCCCAGGACAAGCAGAAAAGTTATGCTGATAAGAATTGAACCCACCGAGAATTCAAAGTGGGTGATCATGTTTTCTTGAAAGTGAAAACTAATAGGAGTTCCCTGAAGCTAGGAAGATGCACCAAGTTGGCAGCAAGATTTTGTGGGCCGTTTGAAATCCTAGAAACGATTGGGCCAGTTGCATATAAGTTTGCATTACTTGCATCTATGACTGTACATAATGTGTTTCATGTTTCATTGCTTAAGAAATATATACCTGATGCTAATCATGTTATTGACTGGAATGTGGTTCAGGTGGAACCAGAAGGTGTCCTGCAAGTGCATCCTGTGCGCATATTGGACAGGAAAAAAAAACAGCTATGAAATCGAGCTATAGGGCTTGTAAAGGTCCAGTGGACCTGGTACGGTCCTGAGGACGTGACATGGGAGCATGAAGATGTTATGCGGGAAAAGTACCCGCATATTTTTGAAAATTTTGAAAAGCTTGCAGAGACAGTGTAAAGTTGCACTAAGGACAATGAAAAAATAAGGGGAGGGGGATTGTAATGTCCCCAAGGCCGAGCCCCATTGTAAATCATGTTTATGAAATGAATTGTAATTATTTTTTTTATAGGCTGGTGAGCCAAGTTAATATAAGTTGGTGGGCTTATGTGATTATTAGGCCAGAGAGCCTAAGTGTTGAAGGCCAAGAGCCTGATTTTGTACATGTATCTATGCACATTATTAATAAAAATATAAACACCGCCGCATGCAGACCGACCACAATGAATGAGTGATGGGGGACTAATCTTCCACGGAGTGGGAAAGGGATTAGGGGCTGGAAGGTGGGAAGAGGGGCTAAGCCTAAGGGATTAAGCCTTGGGAATAATATTTTAATATTATTCAAAAAAGAATGTGAATAATATGCTTTATCCTAAGTTCTTTTGGAAGAACAAGTAACTTCCAAATGGATGGAACACATGTAGTTGCATGGGCGACAAGTGTCAACCCAGGCACATGCAAATAAAGCATCTCAGACCAGCCGTGTTGGGGGTTCCTCCACCATTTGACCCTCGATTGTCTGGGCATGAACCCGTCCAACCTATGGAAGAGCCCCATGCATCTTCTGAACCGTACGTCTCGTCTAACCCCTCCAAGAGACCTCCTGCCATTCTAAAACTGGGGGTGGCGAAGTTTGTGTGTTGATTTTGGGGATAACCTATGTTGATTTCTGGAAAAGCTGAGACATCCTCTGTCTGATCAGATCGAGCCTGTGTGTGGAGTCTCTGTCCCAAAGCCATAACCGTGAGACCATCTTGTCATTGTTGAGATTGTTTGGAAAGCTCGTGTCTGTTTTCCCCATTCGTTGTTGTGGTCACGCAGTGATGGACTGCGTGTGGCTTGTTGGCCAGTTTTTACAACACTCTCTCCAGGTGAGAGAGGTGATTGAAGTTGGAAGAACAGGTTGCTTGGCCTATGAGTGACTCTCTCTCGGTGAGAGAGTGCACAGAGGAAGGAGAGAACTCCTGGAAGAAACCCTGTAGCTACCACAGAGCTTGGAGACTTGCGGTTCAGTCTATTGCTGAAACCTAAGGCAAGGGAGGTTAGCAGTCGAAGGAATGTCTAGGTGACAGAGAAGGTGTATACTCCTGGGGTGGAATAGGCATGTGGGGAAGGAGAGTGTCGAGCTACAGATATACCATATGAATCAACATTTAATTGTCAACCCGGGAAGGTAGACTTAGAGGAACCAGCATAGGAAATGCAGGGCTAAAGAGGGGGTTTAAAGAATGCCAAACTAGTCCCTGAACTGTTAAAAGAATCTTGTTGAAAGAAGCTACTGTACTCTACTCTGTTCTGCACGCGTTTGCACTACTCTGTACTACTTGGTACTAACCGGTATTGTTCTGTATATGCATGTAAAAGATAAACCCTCTACTGTAATCAAGGGAAACTTCTCTATCTCATGAGATACCCAAACTGGTTCCTGAATGTTAAGCAGTTTGAACATGAAAACTGAAAGATGAAATCGATGGTTGAAAATAATTAAGTTTTTGCTACTCTTATGACGAGTGAACTGAACCATTACAACTCATGAACAGGACTGAAATTAAACTGCTAGAAATTAAACACAATTTCTGAGAAAAAGAACCTACAACCATCTTTCTATTATAACTGAAGATGTACTGCAATCCTAGGCAGGGGGCCCTTCCTATCCAAGTTGCATTGATGATTAACCATTAAGCCATTCTTATAGACAAGCTTCAGAATTAATAAAAATATAGAAGACTAAAATAAGAAAAATGCGTTCTGGTTCTATTTCATTTACTCAAAAACGATTACATTCCTCCCCCTAATCTATGCTATGTCTATCCGCCTTTTCTCAAGCATAGCAGCTCTTCCTATCTCGTTTCAGATCCATGATGCATGGCTCTCTGCATCACTTTTTTATACATCATTTCTATCTTTCTCGAGCATAGCGTTTCTTTACATAACGTTTCAGATCCCCCCCCATGCATGGCTTTTCGCCCTAGAAGTTATAAAACGGTTTTAAGAATATTGTCGGAGGATGAGACACGTTTTACCCAGTCAATAATGCCATGATTTTCTTCCTTGCGTTATGCACGAATTTAAATACTTTGATACCAGCTATTGGGTTTTCAAACAAACAATTTCCCCCCTACGTTACACATGCACGAATTTATGAGTGCGTTACACATGCATGGATTTAGGAAGTGCCAAAGGGTGCCAACTATTCTGTCAAGGAAAGGTCCAGCTGTAGAGATTCCTCCTCAAATCGCAGAGCACTCTGTTTAGCTTATCTTGGCATTTTTCATATTGCCCAATAACCCCGGAAACTGAAGTAAATGATGACCTTAACAATTTGCACATCTTGAATAATATTGCCGAAGGCATTCCCAAATAAAACACAAACATACCCTGGTCCTCCACTAGCACTACCGGGGATAACAGTAACCCCATGTCTTTTTGCAAACCATTTAACAACTTCAACATCATCAGAAGCACCAGTTGGTAACTTTGCTCCAGAGATAAATTACTCCTTGTCTGCCCGTTACAGCATTTGCACCAAGAGGTGACAGTGCATCCAAATTATATCTTTGTTTTTAAACCCTTTCCTTTACCCATTCAGGGCCAAGCTCCAGTGAATGCAGAGCAATCTTTTGTCCAATGATTGAAGCACATATTGGGATATTATCTTGTGTTTTGAGCAGTTGTGCTCCAAGGCCCATATATGTGTAACAGAATATGAATAGCACAGAAAGAATGCCATTTTCTTAACAAAAGACTTCGGGAGAGTAAACAATATCTTCAAGAATCAGCAAGAAAATGTTATAAATCTGGAGCCCAACATCCCCCCATGCCTAGCTTTTTGCATGTCCTCATGCAAACAAATTCACCTCTTTAACACTGGCACAGTAATAGAATGTTAACAGTCCCAAGAACTGTCCATCTTGATTAATATGAATTGCCTGCACTCTGAGCATATGCTGTCAACTTATCCAATTTCCCTTATCAAACCTTCCAAACCTTCTAAGAGCTGGGTAAATTTAGCAGCTTCGTTGATATCTTCACTGGGTGCGAGCTGGTACCTGGTACTGGTAAGCTCTGTT
>ML786213.1:462956-480225 GCA_009831015.1 Picea engelmannii | reverse complement strand
TATTTGCAGAAAACATAAACTATTCAAAGGTGCTATCTTTTATTCACTATCCTACCTACCTACCTAAAGAAAAAGAGACATTTCTTTAAGTATAGGCAAATAACCAATGTAGCCACCGTCTTAGCATAATCAATAATGAATTCGTGCCCTTTGATAGAAGATATAGATGTATAATTACCAAGGCATGCTGAGCAAGCAACATCGGTTGCTTGATTTCCAAGATTTGCTGAAGAAGAAGAGCATCTGAAGGTTGTAGAACAGATTGAAACCAATGTTCAATATGATTATGCATACCAGGTTCTGTTGCTGCTGGAGTTTCTAATTGCTCGTTGTTTTCTGCAGGCTGGAAAAGGTGTTCAAAAAGAACCATGGAATCAACTGTTTCCTCCTCCATATCTTGAGCTGCAGAGATCTCTTCAAGTTTCTGCAAGATGCATGAAATCTCCTGCAACAATCTCTTCTTCCGTTCCTTCAATCTCGAACCCATTAGTCAATTTTTGTGATTTTTTCTTTTGTTGTAGGGGGTTTGCTAAAAATCTTTGCAAGTCACACCAAATAACCAATTCTGAAAACTAATTTGCAAACTCACACTTGCTTGAAACGAAATATGCATACTTGCTAAATGAAATATCCTTCTACTGAGAATCAAAACACACTTGCTCTATGTAAACTGAAAGCAACAAAAACTCTGCTGAACGGAAATGGTATCTGCTGAAAAGAAAGGCACTCTGTTCTGAAATGAAGATTACTTCTACTGAATCAATTGCACACCCTCTTATACTGATGAACTCAACTACTAAATCAAATCTATTTGGCAAAACTTCAGAGCCCACTCTCCAATCCTTTTTAGTACCTCCCCGGCAACGGCGCCAAAATTTCGAGCTGAATATATACCATATGAATCAACATTTAATTGTCAACCCGGGAAGGTAGACTTAGAGGAACCAGCATAGGAAATGCAGGGCTGAAGAGGGGGTTTAAAGAATGCCAAAATAGTCCCTGAACTGTTAAAAGAATCTTGCTGAAAGAAGCTACTGTACTCTACTCTGTTCTTCACGCGTTTGCACTACTCTGTACTACTTGGTACTAACCGGTACTGTTCTGTATATGCATGTAAAAGATAAACCCTCTACTGTAATCAAGGGAAACTTCTCTATCTCATGAGATACCCAAACTAGTTCCTGAATGTTAAGCAGTTTGAACATGAAAAATGAAAGATGAAATCGATGGTTGAAAATAATTAAGTTTCTGCTACTCTTATGCCAAGTGAACTGAACCATTACAACTCATGAACAGGACTGAAATTAAACTGCTAGAAATTAAACACAATTTCTGAGAAAAAGAACCTACAACCATCTTTCTATTATAACTGAAGATGTACTGCAATCCTGGGCAGGGGGCCCTTCCTATCCAAGTTGCATTGATGATTAACCATTAAGCCATTCTTATAGACAAGCTTCAGAATTAATAAAAAGACAGAAGACTAAAATAAGAAAAATGTGTTCTGGTTCTATTTCATTTACTCAAAAATGATTACATTCCTCCCCCTAATATATGCTACGTCTATCCGCCTTTTCTCAAGCATAGCAGCTCTTCCTATCTCGTTTCAGATCCACGATGCATGGCTCTCTGCATCACTTTTCTATACATCATTTCTATCTTTCTCGAGCATAGCGTTTCTTTACATAACGTTTCATATCTCCCCCCATGCGTGGCTTTTCGCCCTAGAAGTTATAAAATGGTTTTAAGAATATTGTCGGAGGATGAGACACGTTTTACCCAGTCAATCATGCCACGATTTTCTTCCTTGCGTTATGCACGAATTTAAATACTTTGATGCCAGCTATTGGGTTTTCAAACAAACAGTTTCCCCCTTGCGTTACACATGCACGAATTTATGAGTGTGTTACACATGCACGGATTTAGGAAGTGGCAGAGGGCACCAACTATTCTGTCAAGGAAAGGTCGAGCTGTAGAGATTCCTCCTCAAATCGCAGAGCACTCTGTTTAGCTTATCTTGGCATTTTGCATATTGCCCAATAACCCCAGAAACTGAAGTAAATGATGACCTTAACAATTTGCACATCTTGAATAATATTGCCGAAGGCATTCCCAAATAAAACAAAAACATACCCTGGTCCTCCACTAGCACTACCGGGGATAACAGTAACCCCATGTCTTTTTGCAAACCATTTAACAACTTCAACATCATCAGAAGCACCAGTTGGTAACTTTGCTCCAGAGATAAATTACTCATTGTCTGCCCATTACAGCATTTGCACCAAGAGGTGACAGTGCATCCAAATTATATCTTTGTTTTTAAACCCTTTCCTTCACCCATTCAGGGCCAAGCTCCAGTGAATGCAGAGAAAGATTTTGTCCAATGATTGAAGCACATATTGGGATATTATCTTGTGTTTTGAGCGGTTGTGCTCATATGTGTAACAGAATATGAATAGCACAGAAAGAATTCCATTTTCTTAACAAAATACTTCAGGAGAGTAAACAATATCTTCAAGAATCAGCAAGAAAATGTTATAAATCCGGAGCCCAACATCCCCCCATGCCTAGATTTTTGCATGTCCTCATGCAAACGAATTCACCTCTTTAACACTGGCACGGTAATAGAATGTTAACAGTCCCAAGAACTGTCCATCTTGATTAATAGGAACTGCCTGCACTCTGAGCATATGCTGTCAACTTATCCAATTTCCCTTATCAAACCTTCCAAACCTTCTAAGAGCTGGGTAAATTTAGCAGCTTCGTTGATATCTTCATTGGGTGCGAGCTGGTACCTGGTACTAGTAAGCTCTGTTTATTATCCGCATTATGTTAAAGAGACAAATATACCAGGAATGGCACTCAGCATTTAAACTCTTGATGGCCACGTCCAGAACCCAGGAAAATAAATAGCTTAACCAATGCACAAATCCTTCATCATTATCTGCCATTCCATTGTTACAAATAAGATTTGGAACACCTCTGTTTAGTAGCTTGTACACACGGCTGGAAGTGCCTGATGTTTGAAGGTAGTAGTGATAGCAAAATGGATGCATTTTCTTGTAATAGTGCTGCAATGATATCAAGAAGAGTGCCACAGCATATGAGTGAGGTTTTGCAAGAATCCATAAGAAGAAGACTTCATGAGCATGAAAAACCTTAGCAACCCAATCATGAAAGAAGCCAAGAATCTGCAATAAAATGTATCAAATCCAGAAATGAAGATTGTATGAGTCATCATATGGTTCAAGTGAGATGAGATGAGACTCCGTCTGAGTGAGCTAGAACATTCTGAATTATGGAGAGTCCTCATCGTATATGTCCACCTGAAATCAAAGAATGTTGCATTTCTAATACAACAAGTCATGAACCCTCTAAAAATTGTATTTAATCATTAAAATAAAAGGAAATTAAGAGATGACCATATGTTACTAGACTTGCTAGGTATTTAGTTGTATGAATGAGAATATAAATGTGTTTATAAGGTGAGAGTGCGAAATAAGGGGTGTAGAAGTGAATGTAGAGGGTTCAAAAAGTGTTATATCGGCGAGTCAACAGAGAGTCTATGGCAGTGAGTATGAGTGGTTCCTGGGAGAAAATTCCTTCCTTGTGACTGTGTGTTTTCCCTATAACCTCAACCTAGCCTAGGATTCCTTGCCTTGGGGGTGGAGCTTAGTCCCAGCTCAGGGGTGACCCACTACTGAGCTTGATGAGAAGTGTGGTCTAAGGCTGGGAGGTTCGTGGAAGGCCTGCACCTGGTTGGTGGAATTACCACCGTTTCAAAGATAAGTACCAGATGATGTTTTAATTACTTTTTTTGCATGTCTGTGTATTTATATTTATCATGTATTCTATTGTGCATACGAATTAATGTTAAATACATTGATTATTTATAATAGCAGTAATTCTTATGGTTACTCTGAGTTTAAATGTGTTTCATTTGCTTAAATGCATGTCTTATATATAGAATTAAGTATGAGATTGTTATTCCGTGAAGTATCGCCTGTCCAGCCCGGAATGGGGGCGTTACAAGTATAGATTGGTCTCATCCATTCAAGGATGACTTGTTACAGTGTACTCATGATTATTTTTGTTCATACTTTGAAAATCCTTTTGGGCACTCAGATTCATTATGTGGTGATCCACCATCATGCTCAAATCTCGATGAAGATAAGACCGTGGTCAATCCAGAACGATTAGAGGCCCATGCTACCAAACAAAATTATTCTTATCTTGGTACTTTTGGCATGGATTTTCATATAATGAAGAAACGTATTCTGAGTGTGGAAAAATATTTTCTCTCTAGACCCGAGGTCGTCCCTTACCTCATTTCCTCTTCTCTGGGAAATCATCAGGATTTCTTAGTTTTCCTTATCTCCTCCCAATATTTAAGGAGCATTGGTATTTTAAGTGAAGGTGACGACCAATCATCATCTATACATTGTATCCCTCTTAAGATATGGATTGATTGTGCTTGTGGCTATTCCTTCAGGAAGGATTTTTAAGATGATCAAGCTTGTGGTTTCTCTCTCGAACAGGATTTCCTCCATGTCACCCATATCCATGAGTTTTATTTCATGACTGATTATATTTCTATTTATTCTCATGAATATTATGTGCTTGACTTATCCTTGTTGTATTACATAATTAAGCCCAAGGGGAGATACCTTGATGAGATGATCAGTCAGTTTCATTGGTTGTACAATTTTACCTGACATCCTCAACATTTGATCACCATGGGCCATAGTCCCCAGGTAAGTAGGTAGGTCATCTTTCTTTCTTTCATTTTTCATCTTGATTGTTCATGGTAGTTTAGTTGCATTTCATTTTACATGCTTCTCTTTCATCATTGCTCATAGTCATACTAAGGTCTGCTCTTGAGTTTTACTGCTCTTGATCACCATGGGCCATAGGCCCTAGGTAAGTAGGTAGGTCATCTTTCTTTCTTTCATTTTTCATCTTGATTCCTCATGGTAGTTTAGTTGCATTTCATTTTACATGCTTCTCTTTCATCATTGTTCATGGTCATACTAAGGTCTACTCTTGAGTTTTATTGAGATAGTTCAGTTTTCATTCATTCTTTAATTCATTAAAATCCTAATTCTCCTTTATGACAGTGGGGTCCTATTGTAGATACCAATATTCAAGGTTGAATTACATCATTCAAACACTTGTTTTTCATAGGTGTTGATCTATATTTGATAGTCTGTGTAGACTTGTCTGTTTATGAATTAAATTTCATGACTGATAAAGGATATTGTGCAAAGTCGAGTGGGAAACAATCTGTGGCAAGCTAATCCATCTTTTATAGTTCAGTTTTTTACTTTCTGCCATAAGTCCTTTTCTATGGTTTTCATCGGGGACATCTAAGTTTGACTTTGGTCCAAACTCCCTCAGGGATTTTTGTAAAGAGAGCGACTCTTTTGATTTCTTGGAATGAATTAAGAGATTTCTATTCTGTCTCATCTGTGTTAATATGTGACTTGGTATTTTTTATTTTGTCTCCACATTTACTTTTGCATCTGTTATATTCAGAAAATTATATAAAAATGTTGAATTTTACAACAATCTTTTATTTATAAAAAATCAGCCTAAGCCCTTGTAACTAATACTTGTCGATTAGGAAACAAATTTTGAGGCTACAAACATAGGGTGATATTCCTGTCTATATTACCTTAGCCAAGCAAGATCTGAAAATGATTGAGTAAGATTATTTCATATATTTTCCTCAACATTTATTTGGCGACCATACTGAGGAGATCTTCCATATCTCTTTGGTTGATTTTTATGCTTGATTATCATTGAATATATTTACATTTCTGATATTGATTCTTTGACTGTTTTATTTCTTGATGATTGTATCTATTGCAAGGCATCCCAATATTGAGCTTGGTCTTCAAGATCAGACCAACATTTCTTTAAAATCATTTAATACCATCTTAGATACCGCTAATACATGGGTTGAGCTTAATCACTCATGGGCAATAATTGAACAAGATATAAGTTCCCAAGAACGTTGGGAATCTAGGAAAAGAGAACCTAGGAATCAGCCATAGCTTATTTTTTTCCTTCAGTTGTTGATCTTCTTTTCATGTCTTTAGACCCTCGTTTTTCTAGGAGAAGAAGAGGTTTATCAACGAAAATTAATCCTATTGCTGAAATAGGAAGAAGGAACGTTCTGTTGTCAACCCAACAAAGTTCTCTAAGGAGAAATTTGTTTGATTCATCTAGTTTGTCTTTCTCTCCCTTACCTAGCATTCACAAGATGGAATCTAGTGGTGGCTCTAGTAGCACTAGAGGGGCTTCTTCATCTCAATATTTAGCTTCATCAGTGATTGGTAGCTTGTATAGTCACCAAGTCCCTGTCCAATCTACCACAAACCCTGCCAAAGTCATTAAAAAGTATGGGTTTTTTTCAGTTTGAAGAAGATGCTACAACTACCCAATGTCATGTTTCTTCTCCTCTTAACCTACCACCTATTACTCGTCCACTTCCTAAATTTAAAGAGAATCTCCCCAGGTTTTCAGGGAATAACATTGTCACTACGAATGAACACTTGATGGAATTTTCTAATTCCTATCACAACATAGCAGCCAATGACAACGATACTTGTATGCGCTTATTTGTGAATTCCCTTGAAGGGAAGGTTGCGGCTGATTTATTTGATCTCCCTCCTAAGATTTTATCTACTTGGGAGGAGTTAGTCTATTGGTTCAAATCTACCTATGAGTAATCCAAAATCCCAACTGAGCAGTTACAGGAGTACAATAACATCGCTTATAAGGATGGTGAGACTATCAAGTCCTTCAACTTATGTTTCAACAAATTATACAACCAAATCCCTGAACTCATTCGACCTCATAACCAAGACACTTTCATGCATTATTATAATGCATTACCTTCCCCCTATCGTTATAGGCTTGAGGAAAAATCCATTGATAACCTTGGTTCTGCTCTGCACACTTGTTTAGAGTATGAAAAACAGCTTGAAAGAAGAGGTCTTCCTAAGGAAGACTCAGTTAGGCAGACATACATGTCCTCCCTTTTACAATTTGTACAAGACATGAATAATCAGATGATAACATATGATAGGAAAGGAAATGTCCCCTCTCTTACCCATGGAGCTTCATCTTCTTCTGCACCCCCCTTTAGAAATCCAAATGAAAATAATTTTCAGCCTAAAGCTATCATGCCTCGTAATTTGTGTAACTTTTGTGAGGAATAGCAAGAGGAAATTACATGTGAGGTAAGGAAGAGTGCTTGAGATAAAATATTTGGTAATATACATGAAACTACTACTGTTTTCCTAGACTTTGCAGAGTCAGAGGATTTCATGATCATAAATACTATAAATAAATCATGTGCTCCCAAAAGAAAATATGATCCTCCTCGCAATTCTTCTAGCCCAAGCTCATCTTCACCAGTTGTTATTGTTCAGGTTATTAAGGCTCTTGATAGTCAAGGAACTACCTCCCCTTTCCCCTCTTCCAAATACAACATTCTAAATCAATTGGCCAACATCAAAGTAGATGCAACCCTCCTGGACATGCTTGTCGTCCTTGAACAATAGAAGCATCTAAAACATTTCATGGAAGGAAATGCTTCCATTGTAGCCAACCTCTCCAGAGAGGTAGATGAAGAGGATTCATCTGTAAATAAAGTAGGTGTACATAAATTTAGGCACCCTGTAAAAAAAACCCCATTTTATATTTCTGTAAAGATTATGGATAAGATTTCCCATTGTTGCCTCATTGACAACAGTTCGGGACCAAGTGTAATGTCGAATATTATTATGGAAGAGCTAGGCTTATCATGTACAAATGAAAAATCTAGAAGCATGCTCTCTTATAATAGTCTACAACAAACGACCATAGATGAAATCAAGGACGTGACCTTGGTTTTGTGTGTGCACCCTGAGATAAGGATTGTTGGCCCTTGACCAAGTTTTGAATAACTTGGGTCATGTTTGACTGATTTTGGGACTTCGACAGGCTGATTAAAGGTGGAGCGCAAGGAAAAGAGGAGATCATGGGATATCGGCCCCTTTTTAGGGCATTTTTGGGTTTAGGGTTTATGTAACGGGTATGGGATGTCGGCCCATGGGTTTACCCATGTTTAGGCCCTTTTGTAATGTATAAATAGATAGCTAGGAGATGTAAGAAGGGGCCAAGGGTGCTAAGTGATAGAGTTTGATCTATGAGATTTCAAAGGCTTTGTGCTTACTGTGCATTAAGAAATTGCAGAGCTAAGTGCAAGTGATTGTAAGAAACTTGTGTGCAGATTGTAAGAAGGCTTTGTGCTTAAACCTAGCTCGGGGAAGGAGGATCTGACGAGGTGTGCGTAGATCTCATGTCCTATGCGGAGTAGCTTCTTGTGGCTCTGTGCTTGTAGAATATTTAAATAAGACAATAAAGAAGAGAAGAGTTGGTGGGCGTAGCCCCACACTGGGGTGAACCACGTATATCCTGTGTTGTGGTTTCTTTGTGCATTATAGTTGTTATGTTATTGATGTGATGTATGCTTAGTGAAATGATATATGTTAGATGCATATGATATAATAGCTTAGTGCCTAGTGATGTGAATGAATGATAGATCTAATCTATTTCTATGTGTTAAGTGTTGGATGTATTAGAACGTGTGAAATACTGCAATGCTCTGTAATCAGGGTTTCAATCTACGATGTAAATAAGGGTTAAATGCTAATGAATGTTAATTGCTAAGTGCTTAGTTAAGGTATTGTAATCACAAATCTGTGTCCTAGCTAGGTTGTATACATTTGAGTCCTGCAACCCCCCTTCCTCTACCTCGAGTGAGACTTCATCTATGTTGGCATAGGGGCAGACCCAAGGTTCAAAGCTACAACAATGCACCAACAAAACCCTAACTACTGGCCCTTTTGGCAACACCTATGAAGTAGATGAAGTCTCACCCAAGGTAGAGGCAGGGGTGGTTGCAAGACTCAGGTGTCTGCAACCTTAGCTAGGACACAGATCTATGATTATGATACTTAATAGAGCACTTAGCACTGTCAGTTCCTCAATATGTAATCAATATCTACTTCGTTGATAAAACATAGCTTCGTGACATTCACATTGATCTACTGTATTTAAACACTTAGCATAGGTAAATAGATCATATCTAGCATATCAAGCACTAAGCATATTCATATAGATCAGATCTAACATTCTCACATATCATTGGGACTAATCATAAGAAAATCTATCTAATCATCTCAAAGAACTTATCAAACAACATATAAATGCATCAGAACATCACATAGAGTAGAGTAACACAATATTTACATGGTTCACCCCCACCCTAGGGCTACGTCCACCAACGCTTATTCTTTATTGTCTTCAGTTAATCAGTTACAAGCACAGAGCCTCAAAACCCTTCTTCACATAGGACAGAATATTTGCGTAGCTCGCTAGATCTTTTTTCCTTGTGTTTCAGCACAAAGATTTCCACAGTTTGCTACAGCCACTTGCACTTAGCTCTGCAAGTCTCTTATAGTCATGCACAGAGCATCTATATACCATAATTAGCACATAATCATATTGCATGCACCACATAGATGCACTACTACTTATATCTTGCCTAAGAATCTATTTATATATTACAAAATAGGCCTAAACATGGGTAAACCCATGGGCCGACATCCCATTCATGTTACATAATCCCAAAAACCCAAAAAGGGGCTGAGATCCCATGATCTCTGCTTCGTCTTGCACTCCTCCTTCGACAAGATGTCGAAGTCCAAAATAGGTCAACATGACCAAGAATCTCCCAAAACTTGGTCAAGGGCCAACAATCTGCTTCGCAGGTATTGCCGAAAGGGTTGGTAGTTAGGGTTTTTTGGGTGTGTTGTTGAAGCGTTGAACCCTGGTTCTGCCCCTATGCCAACAAATGGTTCTGTTGTCGGGACCTGAAACTGTGATTATTGGGAACTAAATAAAAAATAAATCTTGGTGCATAGATCAGTTGCCTTAGTGCACAACATTCTACTTGAATTGCGAAGCTCTGTGCTAAGAAGAGAAGTCTGATCTGAAGAAAATAGGTAAGATATTGAATCTTTGTGCTCTGATAAAGGTAAGATAAGTGAAAATTTGTATTTTGAAAGAATGGATCTAGGTATGTTTAATAGATTTGGTCCTAGTCTGAAAACTAGGGTACATATAGAAGAAAGAATATTTGATATGAATAGATCTACTAGAAATAATGAAAGATATGTTTTTTCTATGCATAGAAAAAATTGTTGGACTAACAAGTGTATTCAGGATCCTAGAAAGAATTTTTTTCAGACCCACCACTGTGATCCCAATGTGTAGTACAGGAAAGGTTGGGGATCGTTCAAGAGAAAGAGAGGGTTAACTCTTTGTTATAGATACAGAAGATTGGGACATCTTGCTAAGGAATGCCCTGGTAGAGGTCCTATTTGCCTTTGTTGTAAGGCTACTAGACATGAAGTTTTGGATTTCCCTAGAATGATATCCAAAGTTGAAAATATGAATATGAGACAAGAAAACTATGAGATAGGCCAAGAAACTAAGGATATGATAGAACCCCAGAAAGAATCAGAGACTGTATTATTGTAGATGAAAGAAACATTGAATGGTCACAGAGACATCAACTTATCAGAGGTATTAAAAGAGAAGGAGTGCATAGAAACAATAATTGGAGACTTTGACATAGACTATGTCCTGGATGAGGAAACACAGGTGAATATCATGATAGAAACTTGGGAAATTTTGGGAAAACCCGCTACGGTTCCTTCATTGGGAGGAATGAGATTATTTAGAGGAAAGCTAATAAGACTATGTGGAATACTTACCCAGATACCTATGAGTGCTCATAGCACTTCGACAGAAGAATAATTTGAGATCATTAAATGTGTTGAGAACAGCGCCCCATTTGCTATTTTTCTAGGGAAAACCTAGATTGAGAAAGATCAGATACGAAGGAAACAATAAGAGGAGGATCTAGAATAGAAAAAGAAAGAACTAAGAGATTCCATGGCTAGGATAATAGTGCACTTACTAAAATAACAAAAGGATGAGTCGAAGCTACTAAGGACCAGATATTTGGAAGTTGAAGTTGAAAGAACACAGGAAGACTTGAAACACTTGTTTGTACAAGAGAGTAGAGAACCTACCCCAGAACAAGTATTACCCTCGAACCCTAGGAAAGACCCTCCACAGTGTGAAGTTACTATGCCAAGAGGAGATAATAAGGATAATGGAAAGAGGAAACCATTGACTCAGATTTCAGGAAAGAAAGCCAAAAAGCTTAGCAAGAAGAAAGCAAATTTATAAAAATCGCAAGAAGTACTAGAGAGGACTCCGCAGAAAGAAGATTTGCAGAACTGGAACTTCGTCGGGATATCAAAACAGTGTATATTGTCACTTCACCATGATGAAGCAATATGGCCAGTGGAGGCATCCTAACCATTAGAATGATGCTCCGAAACGGCTGGAAATGTAGCTATTGTTGGAATGTTCACCATTGGACTATTGGGACGGCGCCATAACAGATGGAATAGAATTGATTGAGGCATTCCTAACCGTTGGAAGAGTCTGTTATGATGTTGTCTATTTATCCCATCAAGCGTTGCACTGAGAACACTTTTTCCAATTGTGATTATTCGAGACCATAGAGAATTAGTTTCTTTCACACAATGATTAGTGACACCTCACCATACGTTTTGTTACATTGAATGTTGTTCACCGACCTGAGATATTAGATCTCAAGTGTGCATGTCGAAAAAAATTAGCGCAGTAGAAAAATCCGTCGAAGAGATCCTAATAGACCTCATGGCTGAGAAGGTGATGTCCACAGGCATCCAAGCCTGATCGACGAGAGGAGTGCAAGCATCCTCGTCGACTGCTCGTGGATCTGGACCATCCCAAGTTGTGACAAAGAAACAAATGAAGCATCGTGATGACTTAGCGAATGCGAAGCTCATCCCATCTATCCTACCCCACTACATCCTACCTCTGACTGGTGCGGTGAGTCGTGACAGTGTCCCGAGGGACTTCGACTACACAATCATCACTGCGTACCTCCCGAAGGGGATATGCGCAGTCAGACCAGAGTTGGAGAGGATTTCGATGTTGAAGATCAGCGACTATAACTTAGGATACCGCAAGAACTATGGCATGCTTGCACCATACAAATATTTGACCAGGACCAAGGGGAAGAATTTGAAGAACATCCCCCAACCATGGACCATGGACATCACAAGGTCCACCATCTTGAACGTAATGAATATAATCCACTTTGAAAGTCACCAGGAGGTTAATGCATGCGTTAAACTCTTGTTTTTGTGCTTCCATGGCAGTTATATATGGTTGGATAAACACATCACCGTCGATCTGACGTTGATCTAGAGGATCACCAGACTAAGCATGCAAGGAACAAACCCACAAGAATTTTATCTGGGGAAGGCTACAGATCGCACCCTAGCACAGACAATCAAAGACACCTATGGTGATGTGGAAAAGGGGAAGCAGGGCTACAAGGTAGCCTCCATCCAGAATTGCGTAGTGCACCTAGGATGCGAATTGATTGTTGGTAATATAGCAAGGAAGAATAGACCCACAGAGGTCATGAGGTCATGGGGTTTTTCATTAACCTCGTAGGAAAATGCATGGAAGGGCTACAAATGAACTGGGCAAACTTCCTCATCAACTAGTTAGAGGAAGACTGCCACGAAGCTCAGGATTAGGGAAATGAGTTCAATTTTAGTTGGCTATTGATGCACATCACCTTCATTTCTTGGGAGATGTTGGAAGGTGTGACCTTCCCTGAGATTGAGCCATCAGAACCCTTAAATGTTAAGTTCACCACGCTCTGGTATTCGAGTTCCATGGCTAAATAAGCAGTCATTAGAGAATTTCGCTCTGTGACAGGCTTAGGATAGATGGAAGAAGACCTAGTAGAAAGACAAGTAGGGAAGCTTGTCGAAGCCATTTAGCAGCTCCAACAAAGGATAACTGAACTAGAGTTACAAGTAGTGCCAAGCACTACGTAGGAAGTGAGAGATCTAAGAGAAGAAACTGGGAGGAGAGAAGTTGAGAGAATCAAGGCATTATCCTTGGAATGAAAATAGCTTAGTAGTCGAAGTGCGCAGACCTATGAGTGCCTTGTAGAGGACCCTAAGCTTAGAACATTGGAGTCACAGCTCCAGGAGGAAAAACATCAAGCAACAACAGTGCAAGCATAGTTGAAGATACTATTACTAATCGAGAGGATGAAAAGAGCCCAGGAATAGTGCATGGTTCAGCAACAAGCCCATGCCATTCAAAACAAGGTCATGGAAGTGACCCAAAGACTCTAGCCAGTGCAGGATGCAACTTGCATACTTTTTGAGGAGATTGAAGGATAAGGTGCACAGCTAGAACAAGTAGTCACCTCAGTTCAACAACGATTGGAAGGACCTGTCACCAAGAAGGTCATTCAGGAGTTCATCAAGCAGGAGGCTCTGAAGAACCAACAAGTCGAAGTAGCTTGATCCAAGATCGAGGCATTTGAGGCAGAGTTACCAAAATTAGAGTGACTCAGGATGAGTCATAGATGAGTGTTGGGGGCCTGTTGGCCCTTGACCAAGTTTTAGATAACTTGGGTCATGTTTGACTTATTTTGGGACTTCAATAGGATAGTTGAAGGCAGAGCACAAGGTGAAGTGGAGATCATGGGATCTCACCCCCTTTTTAGGTCATTTTTGGGTTTAGGGTTTATGTAACGGGTATGGGATGTCGACCCATGGGTTTACCCATGTTTAGACCCTTTTGTAATGTATAAATAGATATCTAGGAGATGTAAGAAGGGGCCAAGGGTGCTAAGTGATCAAGTTTGATCTATGTGATTGTAAATTCTTTGTGCTTACTGTGCGTTAAGAACTTGCAGAGCTAAGTGCAAGTGATTGTAAGAAGATTGTGTGCAGATTGTAAGAAGGGTTTGTGCTTAAACCTAGCTCAGGGAAGGAGGATATGGGGAGGTGCATTGATATCTCCTGTCCTATGCGGAGTAGGTTCTTGTGGCTCTGTTCTTGTAGAAGATTGAGAGAAGACAATAAAGAAGAGAAAAGTTGGTGGACGTAGCCCCACGCTGGGGTGAGCCATGTATATCCTGTGTTGTGGTTGCTTTGTGCATTATAGTTGTTATGTTATCGATGTGATGTATACTTAGTGCAATGATATATGTTATATGCATTTGATATAATAGCTCAGTGCCTAGTGATGTGAATGAATGATATATCTGATCTATTTCTATGTGCTAAGTGTTGGATGTATTAGATCTTGTGAAATATTATGTTGCTCTATAATTAGGGTTTGAATATATGATGTAAATAAGGGTTAAATGCTAATGAATTTTTATTGTTAAGTGCTCTGTTAAGGTATTGTAATCACAGATCTATGTCCCAGCTAGGTTGCATACATCTGAGTCCTACGACCCCCACTGCCTCTACCTCAGATGAGACTTCATCTGCTTCGCAGGTGTTGCTAAAAGGGCCATTACTTAGGGTTTTGTTTGTTGGACACACCTACCACACTTAGAGGGGGGGTGAATGAGTGTGGGGATCATTTTCCCAAAACTTCCCTCTTACACAAAAACTCCTTAGTTAGCATTCAACACTTGCTCATTACTCATTTCTATTATTTATAATCATTTATATGTGAATACATATTAGCAACATATATCAACAACATATCATCAACAAATCATCTCCACAAGGAACACAAAGAACACAAGATGTATGTAAAAATTTTCTTTTTATTATGGACTTGAATCCGAGGGTTTTTTAGCAACAACTAAATAGAGTACAACTCTACAAGAGAACCAGCTCTATATGCAAGACTTATCTTACATTCTCAGCACCAACTGAGATGAGGCAACGATCCTCAACATATATCAATCTGTCAACATAAACAAGTGCATCAACCATGCACCAACCTGTGTGAAACAACTTGTAATCAACATGTACCATAAACAAGTGCATCCAACCATGTACCAAGTATATACCAATCATGTGTCAAACACTCATCAACAATGACTCATCAATATGTACCAACATCATCAACTATACACCTCATGTATGTGCCAACTCATCAACTGTTTGTCTCAACCATGACTAGTTTTGGATTAGTCAACAACCCCAACTTGAAATAATCATAACTTTGTACCTGTAATAAATAAAGATATGAAAATAATAATAAAATTTTCTTCAGTGTGTTTTATGCAATTCCTTTAGGTGGCACTACTTGGAACCTCTCAAAAAAGGCGTTATAGCAAAAATGACATACCTTGTTGAATTATGGCTTATTCTAGAGAGCGACCTTGTAGAGAGTGTCCCACACAAAATATTCATTGAATTGATATGAACCTATTAAAAAACATACTAAATCTTGTACCCTAACCACCACATTTGGTATCATTGAATTTTGATCTGTTATGAAGAAGTTATGACGTTTTTACCCGAAACACCTGTTTTTGACTAGTTTCACGACTAGCCACAAACCCTATTTTCCACGGAGTGTAACTCCCAAAATAAAATGACCCACAAGATAAAAAATTTACCATAGATACTTGGGTATGTTTTTTCAATGGAATAGAAATTTCATGGTCTGAATCATTATAGAAAAACATTTATAGCGAAAATGGTGAGATGACCTGTAAATAACATACCTTCGAAAGCACCATCAAAAGAATTTATCCTTCCTTGCATTTCGGCCTTATTTTATTCACCTTTCCTCATAATTTCGGCTTATATATCCTTGGTTATCTCAGACACATATAGATATTCAATATTCTCAAGTGTGATTATAATGAGAGAGCCTTGCCTCTTATTTATACTCTCCAAGTAGCTTCCTTAAAAACATCTTCTAGGTCACTTGGCCCCACTTTCCTTATTTTAGGGTTAACCCACTTCTAATTTCTCCATTAAATTTATTATTTAAATGATTTATTTTGTATTCACTTTGAATTATAGTACACTCAACACTTCACTTTATTATTTACCTTTTAAAATCCCTTAAACCACTTCGACTACTTTGACCTTTTGGGGCTTCTAGATGACATGTGAGGGTCCTCCAACTTCGTAAGGCCATAACTCTCAAACCGTGAGGATTTATGTGACGTTCCACATACCACAAAAAATGGAATGAAATGTAATATTCATATAGGATAGTATTTTCTGAAAATATATCATAACTCATACTGTTACCCATCAAAAAAACTTGGGTCCATTACCCAAACCTGGGGTCTCCAACTTCTCATGGCCATAACTCTCTAACCGTGAGGAGTTATGTGATGTTCTACATACCCCTGGAAATGGCATGACAATCACTATACATCTAGGATAGTTTCACCAACAATTTCTTTTATATTCATCTCGTTATTCCACATACAAGCATGGGTCCTGCAACCATTCTTCTAGGATAACTCAATCCGCAAAGTGTCTTCCCGTGAGGGCTTTCACCATAAGGGGACCATTTTGGAGTTCATCCATTTGTGCATGGTATCAATCATGATAGTACAATAATGAGAGCATGGGTCCTCCAACCATTCTTCTAGGATAACTCAATCCGCAAAGAGTCTTCCCGTGAGGGCTTTCACCATAAGGGGAACACTTTGGAGTTCATCCATTTGTGCACCTTATCAATCATGATAAGACAATAATGAGTCATCTGTACATTTTTCCAACAATGCATCATATACCAATGAAACCACAACGATCCATATTCATCATGTATCAATGACAACGCATTGATCCATCTTCATCATATTAATGACAACTCATTGATCCATCTTCATCTATGCATTCTCATCAAAGAAAATACATATTATATTACATCAATCATCAATCAATCAATCCTTTGACATAAAACAATCACTTGACATCAATCAATGATATCAGTCAATCAAACCATTGGCATCAATGACAACATGATCCAACAATCTCCCCCTTTGGCATTGACGGCAATACCAACATTGATGTCAACACCAATTACCAGTTATTGATGTCAACACGTAGATAGGGCATGCTCTACATCAATAGTCAATGTTAAGAACCAAACATCAATATAGCATCGAAAAACCTTAGGAAAAGTACTCAATGCCTTGAAATTGAGATAATTTCATATAATAAGCCTCTTCGAGGGGGCAACCTCCTTTTACCCCACTTAAAATGTTCAAGTACAAGATGATTCAAAATGAAAATGTCTCCTTGGTATATATAGGAGACTAGGAGGTATAATTACAAATAATGGC
>ML786213.1:412772-446775 GCA_009831015.1 Picea engelmannii | reverse complement strand
TCACGTAATTATAATCATTTTTCTTCAAATGTTATATCAATGTAGAATTATTATCCAATAATGAGCAGTAATAAATAAACAATCACACACATACACAGTACACCAGTGTTTTATGTGGAAACCCAAATCGAGAGAAAACCACAAAAAAAAATTCTTATATGTCTTGAAGAATTACATTCATTGAAAGCACCAACTTCCTTTGTTTTCCAACTGCAACTGGAAGGAGGCTCCAACCCCCTAGTTTCTCAGGATACAACCTGAGGGAATCTCCAACTCCCCAAATCTCTGGCTACAACCAAAAGGAGGCCACAACCCCCAATGTTCTCCGGCTACAACCAGAAGGTGGCTACAACCACCTATTCTTGCCTCGTCCTGCCACCCTGAAGTAGAAGTAGAATGATGGAACCACTGTCACACTATCACTGTGAGATATACCACTGTAAACCTGTACCAATAAATATGAACCATGCATCAACCATGCATCAACCTGTACCTCAATCTGTAATCAACCTGTACCACAAAAAGTGCATCAACCATGCACCAACCTGTAATCAACATGTATCATAAACAAGTGCATCAACCATGCACCAACCTGTAATTAACATGTACCATAAACAAGTGCATCCAACCATGTGCCAAGTATGTACCAATCATGTGTCAACTACTTATCAACTATGACTCATCAATATGTACCAACATCATCAAATATACACCTCATGTATGTGCGCCAACTCATCAACTACTTGTTTCAACCATGTACTCAACATGTACCTCAACCAAAATCTCTCATCAATTTCATCATCCAAATCTGATTTGTAGCTCTGTAATAAACTTGATTTATATGATCACATTCCTTCAAACCTTCCTTAACTTTAAAAACAAGAGACTGGCATTTTCATCAAACTTTTCTTTAGTCTCACATGCCTAGTTTTGGATAAGTCAACAACCCTAACTTGAAGTAATCATAACTTTGAACTTGTAATGTATAAAGATCTGAAAATGATACACAATGTTCTTCAATGTGTTTTATGCAATTATTCCAATTCTAACTACTTGGAACCTATCATAAAAGGAGTTATAGAAAAAATGACATACCTTGCTGAATTCTGGCTTATTCTAGAGAGCGACCTTGTAGAGTGTGTCCCGCACAAAATATTTGATTAAATGATATGAAAATATTACATAGAAGACTAAATATGGTACCCTAACCAACACAATTTGTCTCACTGAATTTGGATATGTTATGAAAAAATTATGACATTTTTACCCGAAACACCTAATTTTGACTAGTTTCAGGACTGACCACAAACCCTATTTTCCACAAACTGTAACTCCCAAAATACAATGAACCACAAGATAAATTTTTAACCACAGATACTTGGATATGTTTTCTCACTTGTGTAGAAATTTCAAGATCTGAATCCTTATAGAAATAATGTTATAGCGAAAATGGTGAGATGACCTGAAAATAACATACCTTAGAAAGCACCATCAAAAGAATTTATCCTTCCTTTCATTTTGGCCTTCTTTTCTTCACTTTCCTCAGAATTTCGGCTTGGATATCATTTTAATACCTCATACACCTATAGATATTCAATATTCTCAAGTTTGTTTCAAATGAGAGAGCCTTGTCTCTTATTTATACTTTCCAAGTAGCTTCCTTAAAAACATCTTCTAGGTCACTTGGCCCCACTTTCTTTATTTTAGGGTTGGGTCCACTTCTAATTTCTCCATTAAAATTATTATTGAAATAATTTATTTTGTATTCACTTTGAATTATAATACACTCATCACTTCACTTTATTATTTACCTTTTAAAATCTCTTAAACCACTTTGATTACTTTGACCTTTTGGGGCTTCTAGATGACATATGAGGGTCTGCCAACTTCGTAAGGCCATAACTCTCAAACCGTGAGGAGTTATGTGACATTCTACATACCACCAGAAATGGAATGACATGTACTATCCATATAGAATAGTATTATCTGAAAATATATCATAACTCGTACTGTTACTCATCAAACAAACTTGGGTCCATTACCCAAACCTGGGGTCTCCAACTTCTCATGGCCATAACTCTCTAACCGTGAGGAATTATGTGACGTTCCACATACCACCAAAAATGAAATGAAAATAACTATCCATCTAGGATATTTTCCTTGACAAATTCACTTTCCTTTATCTCATTATTCCACAATTAAGCATGGGTTCTCTTACTCCACAAAGCATCTTCCCATGAAGGCTTTCACCATAAGGGGACCACTTTGGAGTTCATCAGTATTTACTTCTTATCAACCATTACAAAAAAATAATGATTCATATTTACATCAAACACTATTGGTTCCATTACCCAAACCTTTGTGCTACAGGTCTTTCTTCAAGTGTTGACATCACTGAAAACCAACCTTAATCAACAAAACAATATATCATATCACTCATGATATGTCTCCATCATGAACCAAGTGCCATAGCCATGTATCAAACAAATATCAATTGTTGTTCTAATCAAGTAGTGCCAATGGTGTAGTATCATCAAGCATATTCCATCTATGAGTGTACCAAACATGTACATTACCATGCACCAATACCACAAAATGATGAATCCTATACATGTATGCCAAATTCTCCATAAAATATGTGTCAATCAAACTGCTAGTAGGTGCCTCTTCCAATGTACTAGAAAAGTTTCAATCATGCATTAACTATAGATCAACAATGATGTACAACATGATCACCGCATCAACTCACCAACCATATGTCCCAATATGTAGCCCAATCCACATAAAAAAAATGCATGCACCATGATATCAACATATGCTTCCAATAATACATCATAAGAGATATCAATTAAACTCAAATATCTATCAGCCATGTACACCAACATATCAACATCAATCCATACCCATGGGTTAGTGTCATGCACTCAAGATTTTATTTTACATAATCCAATAGATGAACACTTAAACCTACAACAAATAGTGTCAGAACCTACAACAAACAATGTCAGACCCTACAACAGAGTGTTATACCATCACATCAAGTTGCAATCCATGTGCATAGCCTTTTTCTCAAGGATTTACCACATATACGCGGTCTGCTGCACAACATCTCATGTATGTACACGACCTATACAAGGTCAGCCTGCGTATGTACGTGACTGATACCAGTGTCACCCGCGTATGCTTCAGTAGATGACTTACTTGAGCTTCCCTTCAGTATTTCATTCTATTTTGGCTGCTCTGTCTTCTTCACCCACTTATGTAGATGTCCCTGCTCCTCAGAACTTGAGCTATGAGCATCCATATTTTCAAAGATGCCTCACTTCCTTACTTCATTCCTTCTTCTATCCATGCTATTTGAAGTTCTCATCATGGAATTTCTTCTTCTGTTCCAGCACTCATGGGATTTGTGGCCAAATCCCCTACAGCTGTAGCATCTCATAGTGTTACAGTGAACAGAAATATGTCCTATTTGATCACATCTCCAACACCTTGGGGTGTTATAGAATATTTCATTATATCTTCTTTCATAAGATCTACATTCAAAAGCTTCGTGACCATATCCATTACATGAATAACAATTCCCATCAAAAATACTTTCATACCTTTGCTTTGGTGTCCCAAAAATGGCTTCTTGCTTTGTACTTTTGAAATTTTCTTTGCCTTGTGTAGATGGTTTCTTTGCAATATTATCTTCTTTCTTTGATGGACTTACCTCATGATTCTTTGAGGTGCTTGATTCAGCATGTGTATCTTCTCCTTTGTATCCAAGACCAGATTTATCACATGATGGTCTTTGACTTTCCAAGATTTCATCCAAGATTCATGACTATTCAAGAATTTGTTTGACTTTTCCACCTTCTTTCTAAGGTCAACAATTTCAGCTTCTAACTTGCAACATGAATCTTCATTTTCATTTATTTCAATCTTCAATAGTTCCTCTATTCTTTTGGCTTCTTCAATTTGGGTCTTGAGATGGACAATAGTTTCAAAACTTTTACTAATCTTATCATCTATATTCATGTCTTCTTTTCCATTTTTTAGTCTTATGATCTCTTCTTCCTTTTCTTCTAATTTAGAACTCTCTTCTTGTTCTTTGAGCATTCCCTTTAACTTCAAGATGTTCTTTTGACTCCTCCTGAGAAAACTCTTAGTGTTATCCGAATGATAGTTATAGTGTGTATAAAAATGATCACTCCTATACATATATAAACCCTCTTCAATTTTCTTTTGAAGTTTTAATAGATTTCATTCTATTATTTTCATGGGATAAATATCATCAAAATTTACACAAACTATATCTACATCTTTTTCTTCACTTGTAGAGAAAAATTCATCATCATCATCATTGCATTCAAGGGCTTTAGAGTGTTCTTTACCTTCATTTGAAATATCCTCATGATCTTCCTTTTTGCCAATATCAATACATACTTCTTTTCTTTCATTTGAAATGTTTTCAAGATCTTCCTTTGTGCTATTATCACTTGATTCTTTATCTTCACTTGAAATGTTTTCAAAATTACATTTAGAAATAATGCATTCCATAGTTTTTGATGATTCTTTACCTTTGATGATCTTGATGGAGTGGTCTTCAATTTCTTCTTTCTCTTCCTTGCTTTGATATGTCTCCTCTAGATTTAGCCATAGATCCTTGGCGGAAGTGCATTGTCCCATGCCCTCTTTGATAGGGCTTGAGAGTCCACTAAGAATTGTCTTGAGAGCCAATGCATCATTCTTCTTTCTTTCCCTTTGAGCTGCAAACTTTGACTTGTTCTTCAATGGAACATATCCACCGATGGTTGCCTTCCAAATAGTTGCTCCCATTGTCTTCAAATACACTCTCATCTCTATTCTCCAAGCAGAATAGTTTTCCTCATCAAGGATTGAAACTTCATCATCCATTTGTGTGTCTATGGATCTCCTTCAATCTTGTTAAGGCTTGTAGTGAAGGCCCTCTCTGATACCAATTGTTGGACACACCTACCACACTTAGGGGGGTGAATGAGTGTGGGGATCTTTTTCCCAAAACTTCTCTCTTACACAAAACTCATTAGTTAGCATTCAACATTTACTCATTACTCATTTTTTTCATTAATAATCAGTTAGATGTGAATACATATCAGCAACATGTATCAACAATATATCATCACCAAATCATCTCCACAAGGAACACAAGATGTATGTACAACTTTTCTTTTTATTATGAACTTCAATCCGAGGGTTTTTCAGCAACAACTGAATAGAGTACAACTCTACAAAAGCACCAGCTCTATATGCAAGACTCGTCTTACATTCTCAGCACCAACTGAGATGAGGTAACAATCCTCAACATATATCAATATGTACCATAAACAAGAGCATCAACCATGCGCCAACTTGTGCCAAACAACCTGTAATCAACCTGTACCATAAACAAGTGCATCCAACCATGTACCAAGTATATAAAAATCATGTGTCAACTACTCATCAACAATGACTCATCAATATGTACCAACATCATCAACTATACACCTCATGTATGTGCCAACTCATCAACTGCTTGTCTCAACCATGACTAGTTTTGGATTAGTCAACAACCCTAACTTGAAATAATCATAACTTTGTACATGTAATGAATAACGATATGAAACTGATACACAATGTTACTCAGTGTGTTTTATGCAATTTCCCCGGGTGACACTACTTTTAACCTCTCATAAAAGGAAATATAGTAAAAATGGCATACCTTGCTGAATTATGGATTATTCTAGAGAGCGACCTTGTAGAGTGTGCCCCACACGGAATATTTGTTGAATCGATCTGAAACTGTTCCATAGAATACTAAAGACTGTAATCTAACCAACACAATTGGTCTCACTGAATTTGGATCTATTATGAATAATTTATGACGTTTTTACCCGAAACATCTGTTTTTGACTAGTTTCAGGACTGGTCTCAAACCCTATTTTCCACAGAGTGTAAATACCAAAATACAACGACCCACAAGATAAATTTTTAACCACAGATACTTGGATATGTTTTCTCACTTGCATAGAAGTTTCAGGATCTGAATCATTATAGAAAAAAAGTTATAGCGAAAATGGTGAGATGACCTGTAAATAACATACCTTAGAAAACACCATCAAAAGAATTTATCCTTTCTTGCATTTCGGCCTTCTTTTCTTCACTTTCCTCATAATTTCGGCTTAGATATCCTTGGTTACCTCAGTCACCATAGTTTTTCCATATTTTTGATTTGGGGTCCCTTTTCCTCCTTTGAAGATCAAAAAAATCCCCCAAAAGTCTTGGAATAGTGGATTTTGACCTATTTTTGCATCTCCATTCCAAACCCTTTTGAATATATTCAAATTCTCCATTGGGTTTCTCCATTTCTACTCCCCTGACTCACTATGAAAATTTCGTCAACAACAAGGCCTCTGTCAAAGAATACCACCATGTTATGCAAAAACCATTAATTTGTAGTTTCTAGAAATTCGAAGCATAATTGACCAGTGGCTCTTACTGGCACTTTTGTAGTCCTCATTGAGGATCTCCCCATGAAATTTCACTTAGTTATGAGTTTTTCTACTCCTATTGGACAAAACAAAATTTTAGCACTAGACTTTATTTATACCATCATTTTTCTTATGTGGTACCCTGGTCGATGTGGCATGGCACGTGGTTGTTGATGTGGCACATATGTCCACTTGTTAGCCCCTGACACAACCATGTCACCACCCTAGCCACCTTGCATACCAAATCATCCTCCATTTATTATCTTTTGGTGCTTCACTTTCACCATGGTACTGTCAACCATAATTCAATTTAACATTGACACTGAACTTTACTTTTCATTGGCGACTCAACTTTACTTTGCATCGATGACTCAACTTGGCTTTGCATCGACGACTCAACCTTACTTTCATATCAATATAGTCATTTAAATTTTGTTTCGACACCTGAAATTACTTTCAAATTCGCACACAGAATTCACTTTTGTATCAGCATTAAAAAATGACTTATGTGTCGACGATCTATCTTTACTTTTGTATCGACGCCTAAAAGTAACTTTGCATTGAAGCAATCTTTTCACTTTTGTATCAACACATGGGAATGACTTTCACATCAACGATCTATCTTTAATTTTTTATTGAAACCTAAAGTAACTTTGCATCGACACAATATTTTCACTTTTGTATCAGTGACTAGAAATGACTTGTGTCAACAATGCACCTTCATTTTACATCAATGACTTCACTTAACTTTCCTTCTATGATGACACTTCACTTTTGTTCGATGACTACACTTTAGTTTCGTTCAGTGACTACACTTTACTTTGTCGACAATGAACCCCTTGGACTTATAAATGGAAAACCATTTGGGGATCGATCTAAGCCATTGATTTCATGAATCAGCATGCTCTGGATCATTGATTAATCAAGGAAATCCATCATCCCGTAAACCACCTTTCCTAGCATGATGCCATGTCATTTGTGGACTCTTCCACCTACACATTGTGACCCTTGGGTCCTACCAACGTGGACCTTGTTATTCCACGTCACCGGTACTATCCTCACCATCCATATAGAATTTTCCAAAACTTCAAAAAAAATCAAAAATTTATATTTTTCAAAAAAAAAATCTTGGCCTTTTTAGCCACCATGAAAACTCCAAATTTAGCTTTTCTTGCTCAAATTCAACCTTGTGTCTATCAATTTGGCATGCCTTTGCCAATTTGTATACAAAAATCATCCAAGATTTGGGATTTTTTCCCAATTTCACCCAATTTTTATGTAGGTTGAATTCATAGTCGTGTTGATTTTCACCAATTTCTCCAAATTCTCTTTGGTCTCTGGCCCATACACCCCCAGTGATACAACCATAGCTTTGATACCACATTGTCATGTACACAACCATCCTTGTGCTCACTAGGATGGCGAAGTACTTGGAAATTTCCTCAATTTCCACTATTTCACCCATTCAAGCATGGCTCTAATACCAATCTATTATATGATAAAATATGCAAAATGACAAGCAATCTCATGCGAAGCTCATTGAACATTTTGAATTATAATGCAAACAATTAATTAAAAATACAACATTTGAAACCATAAAATACACTACGTAAACTCAACATAAGGACAATAATGCACAAAACACTTATCTTTATGAGATAATCAGACAATTGATTGTAGACTTAGGATGATCCACCCAACCATAGGCACTATTGCAGTATTTCTCTCTGCAACAGGCCACCCTTGTATTGAGGCTATGAGTCCACAAAGATGGGCTCCTATGGTTGGCTTTAATCCTCACGTACTCAACCCAATTCCCGAGCTATTATGGTCTTATCACTCACACAACCATCCCAACTCACCAACTCTTTCCTCTCATCCTGCACAACATAGAGAAGTAGATCCTCTTCTCTGCAATGCAATCCCTGGCTATCTCACCTCTTTCTTGGGCTCCAGTACAAACTAGCTAGGAAATCTCTTTGTTGGGAATTCTAGGGAATCTCAATTGTGGCCAATTCTTCTCAATGTCATTATTTTCTCAATTGTACAGGCACAATTACCACATGGGTTCCCTCCCTTGTTAGAAAAATAGGTGTGTTCATTTCACCATAGACAATATAGCAATATTGTCACCCAACCATAGGAACAAAGGCCACCCCTAAGCACCTTAACCTTAACAGATAGAATAATTCTAGAAGCAAACCCTAAAACCAATAGCCAACCAAGGTAGCGTACCTCTCTCCAAATCTAGCATACCAAGAAGAAAGTCCAAACCATAACCAAGCAAAAAATCCAACCATAACCAAAGACCAAGTCACCACTGCAACTCTCCTCCAGTCATGCGCACCACTTGTCCTTATGTAGTTGTGAGAGTGAGTTTCCAAATGAGCTCTAGCGCCCTCTATTTATACTGCTCCAACTCACTTGACTGGGCCAACTTCTCTTCTTGGAGGATAATAATTTAATATAAATTATTATCTTGAGTCGACTAGTCTTCTAAGGTTATTTTCTAACCTTCTAGGGTTTCTCTTGCTTCCCGAAATATTCTAAACTCGTCAAAGGTTACACGTAGAGGTTAATACCTCCCGCAACTACCATAATATAAACACTCCCTCCTAGATAGGGAGGTATTAAAGGAAATGGTCTTGAGCACAAACAAACCATTCAACTGGTAGCATCATCACAACCACACAAGTTATCTCATGATCAAATCACAAGCACCATCATCACTATCCAACTAGATAGTCTCCATGGAAATCAAAATAATGCCATCCAATAGAACACAACTATGTCTATTTATAGTAGTATACAACTACTATCCAGTGGTACAAAACCACTCCTAGTATCACATTGCTACTAACCAGTAACACACAGTCACTACCAGTGGATCACATCCACCACAGTAACATACAACTATTTTCCCGAGACATACAGTCTCTTCAACAATCATATCATCTGATATCAACCTGCATAAACAATATCATGATACACACTGAGTCATCTAGGCCATTCTTCCACTCACATATGTGAGATCTGGAAGACCGTCTACCCTCAGAAATTTAAACATCATCCATGAGTTGTCTGGACTATTCTTCTCAATCATAGAAGAATAATTGTCCCTGGTTTATTAACCTAGACCATTCACCTAACTGAGCCATTCTTTTGGTACTAATCACAGTGTAACCTGGAGAGAATGAGTATGCCATAGGGAATGATTGTCCCTGATTGTTGAACCCGAACCATTCACCTAACTGGGCCATTCTTCCAACACTAATCACAATGCAACCTGGAGGGAATGAGTATTCCCTAGAGAATGATTGTCCTGCAACAACCTCCTATAACGGGCCATTCTTCGAAACTGCTCACAATTGTGAAGTTTGAAAGAATGACTGCTCAGAGAGGCGGACCATTCTACTTGACCACTACTCAGAGTGATTGCTAAGAAGAATGATTGTCCTAGACCATTCCCCCACACTGGCCACAAGGGGAATAGTTGTCTATGGTACATCAACAATCTATTGGACCATTTCATTATGAAAATGGTTGTCCTCTCTGGACCATTTTCTAAACTGGAAAATGATTGTCCGTCAGAAATCTTGGGCCACTTTTCGGACTGGAAAGTGGCTGCCCAACTTGAACCATTTTCCGAACTGGAAAATGACTGCCCATATATCAATAACATATCAGTTCTCCCTCCCAACTTGGGAGTAATCACTTATGTTTCCAATAAGGAAGTCGTCTCCACAAGTCCCAACTTATCCCTTAAAAACGCAAACTTTTCATCTTGGACAGAGGATTTATTAGGTTATTTGTTATTTGCTCATTTGTGGAGATATACTAGAGAACCACTTCTCCCCTATGGACTTTATCACAGAGAAAATAATGCTTGATCTCCATGTGCTTCGATCTGTCATGGAACATTGGGTTCTCTGAAACCTTCACACAGCTCTGATTATCTCAATATATCACGGTCGAATCCAACACCTGATCAAAAAGTCCAGAAACCGACTTATGGAGCCACACTGCTTCCATACAAGCATCACAAGTTGCAATATACTTTGCTTCTGCAGTGTTGAGTTGAACTAAATTTTTTTTCCTCCTAGCCCATGATATCGTGGCAAAGCTCATCTGAAACATATCCAAGAAGTACTTATTTTTTTATCTGCACTCCCTGCTCAATCTGAATCAATAAATCCATGCAGTTGTATATCATAACTCAAATGTCCATGAAGATATTCCAAGGCATGTTTTGCAATTATTCAATTCTCATGGCTAGGTTCCACCTGGTACTGGCTCAACATGTTCACAGCAAAGCAAATGTTCGGCCTAGTATTCATTGAATACATCAAGGAGCCAATCAATTACCGATACAGGGACGAGTCTACTGGATCAGAGTCTCTCAACTTCTTCAGATCTGTCATCATGGGAGTTTGGCATGGATTTGCAATCCATCATCCCGGACTTTTGAAGAACCATTTTGATACTCTTCCTCTATCATAGGAAATGCTCACCATGCTTTTGTTGTACATTAGAGGCTCTGCACTAAGTTACTTGAACCCATACAAGGTCTGCTTCCATCTTCATACATGGGTCTCTTTTTGGTATACCTCAAAACCTTGAGGTTGCTCTGCATATGCTTCTTCTTCAATTGCTCTATTGAGAAGAACAGTCTTTTACATTTAGCTAATGTAAAACTCCAATCCATGGATATTGTAAGAGATATAATGGCTCAGATAGAGGCATATTTGGTTTACTGGAACGAGTTGTCGTCATAGTGGAGAACCCTCTAGTTCTGAATCTCGTCTTGTATCTATCAATGCTTCCATTCATAAGTCTTTTTCACAATTTCTCACATACATTGTTCTTGATCATAGCTTCCTTCCATTCCTTCTCCTTGACTACTTCTAGTGGGTTCAAACCATGTTTGTAGTCTTATGATTCTCGGTATAATAATTGGTTCAATAGGTTGTTCTGGATTTTCTTTCTTTCTTGGAATCTTCATGTTCTTCCTCATGTACCTCTTCAACGTTGGAGTTCATGGAATCTCTTATAGATTCCATGCCCTTCCTTCCCGAAGGTTCCAACTCTTTCCTTCCGCTATAGGAACATAAATGTAGATGGACAACCAAGGATATTCAAGGCTTCTTTTTTGAAGAAGACTTCTTCTAGAGTCAAGTTGAACGCGTGTTGTTTATCATGGCTGCTACTTTCAATGAAGATCATGGACATATACTTCATAATTTTTACGGATTATTCAATGGACCATATCATTGTGTATTAGCTCCCTCCTAATCTTGACTTCATGCATGAATGAGCAATATGCGTGCTCTTCTTTAGGAATTCTGCAATCAGCTCCCTCCATCTGAGAGAGTCCATGCTTTCGCCTGCATCCTTCTTTCTTTTTGTAAAGTGTCACAAGTATCTTCTAGCTTCCTCTTGATTATTGACTTCATTCTGGTCTGACTCCTTCTGGATCTCTTCAAGTTTGGTTCTGATTGTGGCAGTTGTTACTTATATACTATTTTAATAGCTTCCACATGGATTGTCACCAAAAGTTGCTAACGTACTTCATCCTTTTCAAATACATTACTAGTAGTCATCGTAATGCCAATCCTTATTTTGTTCTTCTTCATTGACACTGATCATCTTATCTTTCAAGAAATAGATACATATGATATGTATAGGAACTATGTAAACATGGTATGTACAAGGACTATGTTACAGAAGAATATTGTTACCTTGACTAGAAGAAAAAGTCTGCTTCATCCGGCTTGACTTTCTTTGAGGGTTCCTTTTTCTTTGGAAATTGTTACTTCATGTGTTTCCCTCCTTTTCTTTAACTCGGGACAATGGTTCCTGTAGTGACCATATTCTCAACAGTTGAAGCATTGTATTTTTGACATATCATTTTCTTGATTTGGTTTCTTCCTTGAGCCAAACTTCTTCTTATTCTTGAATTTCTTGAACTTTGTTGTGTAGGCTTGATCATCATCTTTCTTTTGGGATTTCGCTTCTGCGTTAATCCTTGATTCTTCTTGTGCACAACAAGTCCAAAGGTCTTCAAATGTGGGATACTTTGTTCTTGTGTTCATGCTTGCGGCAAATGCATCCCATGTCTTGGGAAGAGCATTAAGTACGATATTTACTCGTTCCTTTTCTGAAATGATTTCCTCAATAGCTTGTAGTTGATCTCTTAACTGAGAGATTCTTACAAAGTATGATGTTATGGTGTCATCATCATTCATCTTCATGTCACGGAGCTCATTCTTCATACTCATCACTTGTCCAATATTTCTGACTGAGAAGAGGTTAGTTAGGGCATCATATATCTTCTTGGATGAGTCAAGATGAGAAATGCAAGGTATCAAATGGTCCTTTACAGAGTCCACTATAATGTTCATAGCATTGATGGCATTGTCTTTGAACTTCTCCATAACTGCAACGTTATGAGGTTCCTTCTCTTTTCCCGCTTCAAACTGTGGTTCCATGATCTTTTCTTTCATGATATCCAACACTTTATTCTTGGCAAGGATGAGGTCAATCCTTGTCTTCCATGCTCTGAAGTTAAAAGCCCCTTCTAACTTGTTTTCTGACTTCATAGAGTAAGTCGTGATTGTTTTGACTTTGACTTGGTCAACCTTTGACTTTGACTTGGTCAACCTTTGACTTTGACTTGGTCAACCTTTGACTTTGACAAAAAAAACTCAAACTTGACGCTTTGGCTTGCTGAGAGTACCAGGAAGTGTTTTAGGCTAGGGCGCACTAAGTTATCCAAGAATTAGGTCAAGCGCTTCACCTAAGGTGCTTCAACACGAGGGTTAGGGTTTCGTTGTTGCAGTGAAACTTTGACTACAACTGCAACTGAGCAGATCCTCCCAATCTACCTTCCAATGGTTACACTGTCCAAAGATAGTCTGGTCCCATAGCCTGTTAGAAAAATAGGTGTGCTCGTTTCACCGTATACAATATAGTAATATTGTCACCCAACCATAGGCACAAAGGCCACCCTAGAGTACCTTAACCTTGAAAAATAGAATAATTATGGAAGCAAACCCTAGAACCAATAGCCAACCAAGGTAGCATACCTCTCTCCAAAGCTAGCGTACCAAGAAGAAAGTCCAAACCATAACCAAGCAAAAAGTCCAACCATAACCAAAGACCAAGTCACCACTGCAACAACTGCAACTACATCTCTCCTCCAATCATGCACACCACTTGATGCAGTTGTGAGAGTGAGTGTCCAAATGAGCTCTAGCACCCTCTATTTATACTACTCCAACTCACTTGACTAGGTCGACTTCTCTTCCTGGAGGATAACAATTTAATATAAATTATTATCTTGAGCCGACTAGTCTTCTAAGGTTATTTTCTAACCTTCTAGGGTTTCTCTTGCTTCTTGGAATATTCTAGAATCGTCAAAGGTTACACGTAGAGGTTAATACCTCCCACAGCTACCATAATATCAACATCCCCGTGACCCATTACAGTCTTGACATAATTGCTCAACAATCGAAGTAGGTTCTCTCCTACCTTATTCAACAGTACGACCAAGAATTGTGCTAAAATGAGACATGAATGATGGATGACTCCCAAAAACTAAGGAATAAGTACGCATGTTTTCTTCTCACCATGTCGCTCTCAAGGAAGCCCACGTAACTCCTTTCCTAGCTAACTCCAAGGTGGGTATGATATGAGATGAGATAAGCAAGGAACTTTAGATTAGGAATAAAATAATATATTTTGACTTTGGTCCCTTTGAGCCCTCCCCTAGCCCCCTTTCTTGTGGAATCATAGCCCCCCATGTTCTTGTCCTTCCTTGTCTGTAGCCAGTGATGTTTATTTTTATTATTATCAATGTACAATTCCATATTACATCGTCTAGCCCTCAACAATTCATCGTATACATATTTACATTGTTGATTGAAGAATAAAACTGGGTATTACATACGAGCTTTTGGTTATAAAATCAGTAAAAGGATAATTTACATCAAAGATACTGATCAACATAGTATCGTCTGCCATGACAACCAAAAGGCAGGTAATAAGATAAAAGMAAAGAATTTTAGYAATCMATTCAGCGAAAAATTGCATTGTTTAGCATAGAACCATATAATCAAACACCATTCCAAACATTACTCAAAATATTTAAGAAGATTTTTTAAATCCCATAGACATGACACCCMATGAATGTAATATTATATATACGTATATTTCAGTATTTTAAATAACACCATATGGATCTGCTAGGGTCTAATCTATCTTCTCATGGTCATGTATGTTCATTTTCCACTTTTAAAACTAACCCTCTGTAATTATAGGAATCTTGTGCATGAAATATTATATATGTTATTGGACAGAATTCCGTATTATAGAAATATTTTTTTGGCTTGAGCTTATCATGATATCAAAAGATTTACCTAAAATAAGCCAGCACATGCATCTTTTTATACAACTATTATACTCTTTAGTATGAGATACTATTTGAAAGCATAAAACATATTATCTACCTGACAAGGGAATAGTATGAACATATTAGTTTGAAAGCGTACATTGTTCTTGGTTCAACTAGCATTACCAGTAGTCACCACAAGAACACAAACCATCCTTAAAATGGTGGAAACGGTTTGTGTCTCTCACAATAATTTCTCGCCCAACAATCTTGGAGATGAACTTAGTGGCATCGTGGCAGTCAGTACACACACGAAGGTTCTTCATGATACGGATGGGGGTGCCTGGGCTTGTATTGATGATCCCAAAACTAATTGCTAGCCTCTCACTATGACTGGATAGGATGTTTTCCTTCACCTCCTCCTCCACATCTTGCAGCACAAGATTTGTTTTAGGCACATAACCTATCTTCTTCATTTGCCCATTCAAGGTTTCCAACACCGCATAAATTTTTTCAGATTGAGTATGGGTTGAGTCTCCCATGAGGAATGTATGAACCTCTCTATGCACCTCAACAAAACTGTACCCTGGTTGCTTCTTCACTACCCTCTCTTTCATCATTGTCCTCAGCTTTACCACATCCTCCCATCTGCGTGCCTCGGCATAGATGTTTGACAACAGTACATAATTTCCACCATTGTTTGGTTCTAATTCAAAAAGGTGTTTTGCTGCTTCTTTTCCAAGCTCAATATTGCAGTGAATTTTACAGCCCCCCAGCAAGGCCCCCCACACGTTAGCATCGGGCTCTAATGGCATCATTTTGATCATCTCGTGTGCTTCATCTAGATGCCCAGCACGCCCAAGAAGGTCAACCAAGCATGCATAATGCTCCAGCTTAGGTGCAAGGCCATAATCCGACTTCATGCACTCAAAGTATTGCCAGCCCTGGTCGACCAACCCTGCATGAGAGCAGGCAGTCAAAACAGCGGTGAATGTGATATGATCTGGCTTTGTGCCTGTTTGTTGCATTTGGGAAAAAAGAGCAAGAGCATCTTCACCATGTCCATGAATTCCATATGCCAAAATCATAGTATTCCATGAGACCACATCTCGACTCGACATCTTGTCAAACACTTGTCGAGCAATACCTATGTGTCCACATTTGGCATACATGTCTACAAGTGCATTGCTGACATCAAATTCAACTCCACTTCTTATTACATTACCATGGATCTGTTTACCTTGTTCCAGAGCCATTATATCGGCACATGCAGGAAGGACACTAACCATGGTGATTGAGTTGGGTTTTATACCCTGAACTTGCATTTTAATGAAGAATGCCAAGGCTTCATGGGGGTGGTCACTCTGAGAATAACCAGCAATGACCGCAGTCCATGATGCAACATCTCGTTCAAGCATTCTTTCAAACAATCTGTGGGCAATGTTAACATTCCCACATTTGGCATACATGTCTACAAACCCAGTGCCCACAACAACATCAGATTCAAATCCACTTCTTATTGCATAGCCATGGATCTGCTTAAGTTGCTCCAGAGCCATTAAATTACCACACGCAGGAAGAATACTAACAATGGTAATAGAGTTGGGTTTTATACCCTGGACTTGCATTTCAATGAAGAATGTGAAGGCTTCATGGGGTTGGTCATTCTGGGAATAACTGGCAATGATTGCTGTCCATGATGCAACATCTCGTTCAGGTATTCTTTCAAACATTTTGTATGCAATGTTAACATTCCCACATTTGCCATACAAATTTACAAGCCCAGTGCCCACGAGAACATTAGATTCAAAACCACTTTTTATTGCATAACTGTGGATCTGCTTACCTTGTTCCATAGCCAATAAATGGGCACATGAAGGAAGAACACTAACCATGGTGATCAAGTTGGGTTTTATTCCCTGGACTTGCATTTCATTGAAGTAGGCCAATGCTTCATGGTGGCATCCATTCTGTGAATAACCAGCGATGATCGCATTCCATGACACAACATCTTGTTTAGGCATTCTTTCAAACACTTCATTGGCAACACTAAGATTCCCACATTTGACATACAAGTTTAAAATCCCAGTGCCCACAACAACATTTGATTCAAATCCACTTCTTATTGCATAACTGTGAATTTGCTTACCTTGTTTCAAAGCCAATAATTGAGCACATGCATGCAGAACACTAACAATGGTGATTGAGTTAGGTTTTATTCCATGGACTTGCATTTCATTGAAGAATGTCAATGCTTCACGGGGTTGCCCATTCTGTGAATAACCAGTAATGATTGCATTCCATGAGACAACATCTCGTTTAGACATTCTGTCAAACACTTCGCGTGCATTCTCTAGACTCCCGCACTTTGCGTACATTGACGCCAGAGCAGTACCCACAAAAACATCCAATTCAAAACCCTTTGCGATGATATCATCATGAATCTTTCTTCCTGCTTGCAGATCTGATAGGCTGCCGCATGCATTGATCGCAGCAATAAATACCACCTTGTCCAGGTTCATGCCTGCGCGTTGCATTTGATAATACATCCTCAGCGCTTTAGCCCACAAGCCATTCTTTACATATCCTCTGATCGTGTCGTTTGATAAGAAAGCATTGCTTCCTTTGTGTTTGTGTATATCCGTTTGTGTGAATTGTTTTTGGTTGACATATGCATTTGCGAATGCTGAAACTTCTCTCGCCTTCTTCACTTGATTCCTACGCCGTTGTTTAACTGCTGCGGCAACAACAATGGAGATGGGAGTAGAAGGATAGCCATAAAAATAAAAACAAAGATAATAAGAATGCAGATGCGTATGATGGAAGGAAGTTTCATTGGAAGATGGAGAGGGGTACAGGCATGAAGAAGGTAAAGAAAATAGCGAGAGATCCATCATAAACAAGGCAAGGCAGGGGAAGAGGTGGCCTAACATAACAAGCCCATTATTAAAACTAATTTCTCTGCTCTAACAATATGTTCATCTCTCTGTTGGGATGTTTGTGTCCGCCATTGTTCAGAGTAATTTCTCTGCACCATCAAACATTTTCATCTCTTTGTTGGAACGTTAATGCTCGTGTGGATTCGATATGGATGTCACAAACACTATTCGATTTTGGCTTGATCCACCTAAATTGATTTACGAGGCTTCTAAGGAGTCTCTGTATTCACCTGTGTTCATCTTTTGAGTCGTGTTTATTTTTTCTTCGTTTAAGGAGAGTAGTTCTAAAACCTGTTTTAAACGTTAAATATAATGTATTCCATTTCCTCCAATATGATGTATTTGATAATTTATTATATTACTAAATTAATTTTAATGATACTTTAATTTATCTTTAAGTAATTAAGATATTTAAAACTTTAATAGTAAATTTATTATATTATTTAGTTGGTTAATTTTAATGATATTTTTAATTTATCTTTAAGTAATTAAGAAATATTTAAAACTTTATTAGTTAAATTTTCGTGTTTAATGGTATTATAGTAATTTGAGTGCCAATAATTTACTATTTATTATTTGTTAAACTCATCATTCAAATAAATATAAGGATTACATAATTTGCTATTTATTATTTGTTAAAGTTATTAGTCAAGTAAATATAAGGATTATAGTAATCACACTACTTAGCTTAAGTATTTGGTAGAATATATCACAAAATAATATATGAAAAAATTATACAACTATGAAAGTAACATTGATTATTATATTGTACTTATTTAATAGAGATATAGAAAATGTAAGCATAGACATTTCATTATTCTATTTTTAAAGGGGTCGAATACACTTTTCTTCATAAAAGCTAATGAGGTTGTTACGTGAATTTCCTTAAAGGTGAATAAATTAAGTATCTTCACTAAATGAGGGTCGTTAGCTTGATTTGCTTTCACAAAACAAAAGGAGATCAAGAAGAGGAACGATCGTAGGAATGATAGCTTGAACATCTTCCCTTTCACTTCTAGATCCATTCATTAGGGAGTGGGAGGAAGTCACACTCGTGGGTTGGGGATCCTTCATTTCCTTAGTCTCATCTTTCTCCATCTTGGGATGTTAGTACGGGGTTACACCATGGCAGGTTTACTCAAACACCTTCTAGGTGGGGTTACCTAACTTTTCTCTCTCCAATAGGAGGCAGGGGTGAACTTTAGCAAGGGCATCTTGATGTAGAAACAATCGAGATGTAGGTAGTCATTAAAACTAGTGAGCATAATATCATAGGTTGGAGGAAATGCACAATGTCTCTAAGTGGGGTGCTTCCATTGAATTAATACTAAAATGGAAGGAAGAGAGTGGTAGAGATACTTTGATTAAGCTAAGGAGATAAGTAAGTAAGGCATAACTATTTGATACAACTTGACTTTGTTAGGACTAACTTTCCTCTCCCTTTGTTCGAGTGTCTAAAGACCCTAGATCTACTTGTCTTAGTGCATGTCATGGCATGCTAACTCACCCACTATGGCCTACCTTATTTCATGTAATAATGCCAAGCCAAGAAAATAAGTAAGGTGGATCATTTTGAAGAAAGAGATAAATGATTGATAAGTTCTCTTTGAGGGGAAGAAGGCCAAGGAAGGAAGTATTAGGTTATCAATTGATTGGTTGCATTGTGGTGTTCTTCAATTCTTATTGTCTAGGAAAGAATTCATCACTTGGATACGTAGGCATTGAGTCAACGTCTCTCTTTAAAACAATGAAGTAAGGAATGCACCACAATGTCTTGTGTCATCACCTCCAAGTGTTGAGAAAAGAGTAGATCCTCTAGGATATTACCGTAAAAGAATATCTCAGATCAAGCCAAAGAGAGGAAATGTAAACATGGCCATGGTTTTTCTTTCTTTTATTTGTGGTTTTCTGATCCAGTAAGGAAGGATACTCCACCCTATTGCTCATTGCTTAAGTTTTCCCTAAGGCTTGATTTTGTAGACACATGAACATCTTGGTTGCCAAGCTCTTTCCATTAACACCCTATAACAAAAGCATAAGGAAAGCTTCTCTCTGGTGAGAAAGCTACCCTCCCCTTTGATAGTGGAATTGCTATGATGGTATGATTTCTCCTACTATCACGAGTCTCACTATTATGGATGGCTAGTCGAATTTGTTTCATTCTGATTAACTATCCCTCCCTCCCTATCATAGTAATAAATTGATCAAGTGATCTAGATGTATCTACTACAATATTCCTTACAGTCAATAATGAAGTTTATGATTCTATGATACCACATCCAAGGAAATAAGTTATAAAGGATTCGTAAGGCACTTTCTTTTCTTTTTCCCCACAAGCTCACATCATGTCGGTAACTAGAGATAGAATAAAGAGAAGACATAACTCCTTATGGTCATCTTTGAGAAGGTGGCATTATAACCATTGGGGTAACCCACCTTCCTCCCCTCAAATCTCTAAATCACTCATGTGGGTGATTCAAATGGAAATAGAACCCCTATTTGATTTATCAGAAACCTTATTTTCTAGAATCTTTACTCAATGTTATCAAGGCCATGCTTATATATGTTTTTAAACTTGGATAATACATAAAAATGACAATTGATCACCTCTTAGAAATCAGGGTACTCTACTTGGAGAAACCCACCCTACTACTTTATATGGATAGGAGTCTTGAATGAAGAGGTGAAAATTAATATGAAGTGCAATCTCAAACTTCAATGAGCATCTATGACAATGATAAAGGGAGGGCGACCCATAATAGACAATGTTTAGGTGCTTTCATGATGTTCTTATCTCCTTGGAAATTATAAACACCAGCATAGATCCATCTTAACCATATATCTATCAAGCATCAAGACGGATCAAATCTCTTGATGTGTAAATTTTTTTATCATCTAAAATTTATCTAAGCTTGTTGTAGTCTCACTCAACTTTGTAAAACTCACAAATCACAACTTATACAAATATGGTTATGTAAAAATACAATTTTTATTATTGTGAAGATATTATATTTGTGTTGTAATAATTTTTTTTATGTAAATATAATCTCTATAGTATAATTTATGTTTATGTGAATCTAGTATTTCTTTTTTTATCTCGATAGATAGTGGTTTTTTATATTAGGTGTACATATCAAATCTCTCTCTTTCATATATATACAGAGATATTTTGATTCCCATTTGCATCTTTATTTGGCCAACATATAATATTACTATTACTATTGTATTTTTTAAAGCCGACATATGATGATGTAAGAATTACCTACATGACAACATCTCTATCATATTGGACTATAGATGTACCTCGCTATTGTCGATGCAATGATAATGGTTGTAGGAATTTACTCTCAGTCTTAAATTTTCTCCATCTTTTCCCAGCAAGTGGTCTTTATTTAGTCTCATGATACATAGCCTATGACGTTGGCTTTCGCTAAATCATTCGTAAGATAGGGTAGGGTTCTACTTTGAGAAAACTCATGAGTCTTTAGACTCTTGACATCATGAAATAAGCTTGTCTTCTTTCCTCCATAGGAATATTAATTGGCCTTTGGGTGGGATTGGAAGGATCATGGATGGAATCATAGGCAAGCCATCCTTCCTTATGGGTATGAGTAGGTCTGTTGTATAATCCTAACTTATAGTTTCATGATTAAATGGCTCAAGATGCATAACGATATCCACAATTGTAATTCTTTGCATGTTCAGTCGAGACAACCTATGTGCAAGTTTGTTTGTTTCCCCCTTTCTTGTATTTGATAACTAGATGAAATTGTTGTAAAAGTCCCATCCATTTGTAATGCCTTGATTATTGCATCTTGGATTGGTTTTTCAAATATTTCAATGGTAGATGATCAATGTAATTTACAATCTCCTTTGCTATGAGATAATGTTTTCATTTCATCACTACTTGCACAAGGGTGTAGAGTTCCTAATCATAAGTTCGATAATTAGATCCAATACATGAAACAATTCAGATTGGTAACACATAGGTATTCCTCCTTTCATAAAGGTTTCTACAATGGGGTATCCACCTACATCAATATCAACTTCAGATGGTTATAAATTTGGCATATCCAAAATGGATGCTTGACTATTTTTTTTCTTCAAGTCTTCAAAAGACCTCATGGTTTTTGTTTTACCCAAATAAAAATATTACCTTTTTCTATTATACCATGAAGAGGTGTAGTAATTGCTAAAAAAATTGCAATAAATTTCTGGAAATGTTGTGCTACCCCAATGAAACTTCATACCTTTTTCATGCTAGTAGGAGTTGACCACTTACTGATGACTTTGATATTCATTGGGTCGATATTTAATTTCCCATCATTTATCAAATAGTGAAGGTAAACCAAGAATATTTTTCCAAACTCACACTTCCTCATATGGGCCAATCATTGTTGCTTCTTGAGTGTGTCTAGTACCCACAATAGATGTGAGATATGCTCTTCCTAAGAAGAGACAATTATCAAATTTTGTCCAAATAAACTATTACAAAAGAGTTTAAAAATTGATGCAACACATCACTCATTAAATGCATAAAAGTAGCAAGCACATTACATAATACAAAAGGCATAACCAACCATTCATAAAAAACCTATTGAAATTTGCATGGTGTCTTCCAAGTGTCTCTTTCACTCGTACTTGATGATGGATTGATTTGAGTTCCAACTTTGTGAAGAAATTCACTTGTTGTAGTGGATCCAACAAGTCATCAATCCTTGGGAGAATATAATGATTCTTGATTGTTACTTTGTTCAAATATCAATATTCTATGCACATCCTCCAACTTCCATTCTTCTTGGGCACTATAATGATGGGCAACCCACAAAGTGAAGTGCTAGGATTTATGACTCCTTGCTCTAAAATTCGTTGCAACTGCTTCTTTGATTCATCAAATTCTAATAAATATCGACGATACAATCTAATGTTAGGAAAAAGGAGCCTCTAACAAAAATTGAATCCCATGTTCCACTTCACTCTTTATCAGTAGCCTTTTAGGTTCTTGAAACACTTCCTTGTATGCATCAATCAATTTTTCTAGTTGTTTCTTATGCTTGTTGTCACAGCCTTCTTAATATGCTCTTATATCCATATTTACCCCTTTCCATTGTTTTTTCTCTCTCAAAAACTATAGTGTAAACTTCTTGTTTGTATTGGTCAACCTCCTTGCATGGTGTACACTTAACGATGATAGTTTAGATTTGTCTTTCTCTGCATTTACAGTAAAGGCACTCCCATCCTTAACCAAATAGTATTGGTAACTAGATATTTTCCTAAACAAAGCACCTCTTATATAGAGAGATGGGATTCCTAAAATGACTTTGCATACATCCAATGGGATTACATTTTTCTACTTCAGCTCGATCTTAACATGAAAAATTTCGGTCATCTCTCTTTCTTCCTTTAGAGTGAAACTACTCAAAGCTAATTCTCTCCAAATAAAGGTGAGGGTCATTTTACCTTCAATGTATGAGTTGTCTATTTTCTTGCTCAACATCTACAACAAGAAAAGTATGCATCTTCTATTTTTGTTTGGACCATTTTGGACACAATATGTGGTGCAATTTCCAACTATTATCCTTTGTGTGGCCATCAACATCGCAATGTTTACAATGTTTAGTGGTGGTTTTGCATTCTTGTGCAAGTGCAATGGTCTTCTTGTCTTTTCCTCCCTCCTATTTCCACCTTTCTTACTTTCTTGATGCTCTATTTTTCTTGAACCACCATTTTCCCCTTCTTCCAGCTTCCCTAAATATATTTTTCTTGCACACAAGGTTCACCATGTTAGACTGTGAGTCCCTTTCAAAGTCAAGAGTGAAAATTGTCATAAAGACCTACCTAAAATTTGAATAAGGGGGTTGTTTTTTATCAAAATCGAATTATTGTAAAATCACAATTTGGGGTGCATGATCAATAGTACATGACACCCTAAGGTTTGCAACAAGAAAGTGAGCAAGTACAAGTAAATGTGACATACACAAAATCAATCAAGTGTGACAATTACAAATAAAAAATGGGTAAATGAGGAAAACATTTGCAAAACTCCAATCAAGAAATCAAAGAACTGCAAGACTCCTTACATGAATTGGATAATTGGGATTGTTAGCACTATAATTCTCACCTAGATTGTTGTAGGTGTGATCCTAATACCCATCAAAAACTTTGTAGGTATGTTAAAAATAAAAATGTTTTTAATGTGTAACAAATGGGTGAGATACTCAGTTAATAATATCAACACAGAACCTCCATTAAATACACACCAGCAAGCAAGGCTTTGAATATATTCAAATCAATGTTTAGAGATATCAAATGGGAAGATGGAAGACTTAGCAGGAAATATGAGATACATGTATCAGGTTACATCGTGTAGTTCTGAAAGACATATAGCAGAAATCTCATTGAATAAGAACCTCCTAATCAACAAGAGAGCACTTTGATAATACTTGCATGAATTACAAACAATAAGTCATTTATTGTAGTAAGGAACAAGAATACGGATGAATCCTCCATCAACAACTAACATCAAAGTGAGATAGAAACATAGATGTGACAAACAGGAGAGGAAATTGATCATTCACTATTAAAGATTCTTGAATATGATACATACAGTCTAGAAACTATGTTACAATTGAAAAATAAAGAGAAGAGTATCCATGTCTAACCCTTCGAACCCTTTCATAGAGATACAATGCATATTAAATAACAAAACATCCAAAAATATCTCTAGAATCCGCCACCTAGCTTCTACATAGGATCATATGCCTAAGAGAGGCATGGAACTGTTGATGAATGCAACTATGTGAGACATTCTCCATCTTACAAACCTGTGAGGTGTGGATCATTGCAACTATGTGAGTCTTTCTCTTATCTTACAAACCTAAGAGAAAACCCCTAAGAAGGGTATGTGGTTCCTGCCTGAGACAGAGCTAGGAACGTAGAGATGACCTCCTCCATTCAGAGAGTTGAGAAGAACTCAAGATGATTATCCAATGGGAAAGGCGATCTGTTGAGTTAGACGTGCCTGTGGCTGAGCACAAGGTGAACGTGTGAAATCCCAAAGTGTTGGGTGCATCGTCATGTGAACAGAAATGAAGATGATGTATTAGCCTCCTCTGAGCAGCAGAGTTAATGAGAATACTCCATATGATTCTCCTATGTGAGGCACTGGGAAAGAAGATCTGTAGAGTGGACGTGCATGTGAACGAGCACAGGTGAACGTGTGAATATCTGGTTCTTCTGTGTAATGCAGTGAACCAGAGATATGCCATCCCTATGGATGTGCCCCTAGTATATGAGCACCAGTGGGTGTATCAGATCCTTTTCTACATATTGTTCAAGAGTCAAACATGCATGTAACCCTAATTGTTATGTAAAGGGTACAGGTCGGCCCTACCTTAATGAGATTAATAATAAATGTAAAAGATAATTAATCTAGATAATAATAATAATAATAATAATTGTATTATGACTTAGAGAGGTCGGCCCTATTGAGCCAATAGACACTTATGTTGATAGGACAAGTCTAATATAAGTAAAGGAAGATTCCCCATTGTGGAATCATGTCCTTCATGTATGTTTGGAAATTTCAGCAAGTACACTTCTTTGGGAAAAGTGTGCATCTCTCTTGGGCACTAGAGTTCTAGGGTTTGAGCACCCTCTTGTGTGCTAGGGTTTATCTTAGTGGTGAAGGTATTTCTCTTGAAGAATATAGAAAAGGATTTGGCTGGGTTTTCTTCCCTTGTTGAGAAGGGTTTCCCAGGATACTTCTCGTGTTCTTGTGCATGGTGCTTCTCCTTGTGATCTTGGTTGCAACAACATTTATGGTTATGGTTAAATGATAAAATGGAATGAACTTCATGCTTAACCTATATTATTAAAATATCAACATGGTATCAGAGCATAGGTCTTGAAAGAACCCATTGCGCAAGCATCCACCAAGTCTCAGTTCACCTTTTGCAGAACCATATGGTCCTTCTAGGGTTTCCAGAAAATTCCATACAACCTCATTTTCAGTGGTGATTCAGCCCTTAACACTTGAATGTTGGGGCCACTTTTGGCATAGAAGAGTATGGCCTCTTTCAATGCATCTCCAGAAGCTCTCAAAATGAAATTTTGAGAAATTTTGATTTCTGGCCCTAGGGTTTCTAGGGTGCCGAAAATTCCTGCAAAATATTAATTATGGGTTTCTGAAGAAACATTTTCTTGAATCAACAAGCATCTATGTGATACTATCAAATTGATTATTGGAATTCATAAGTCCAAAATAATCCAAGGTTTCTAATTCAACCTAATCATTAGGTTTTCAAAATCCAGTCAGCAAGTATTCGAAGAAACCAATCAAATGAAGAACAAAACATTAGTAGAAGATAGGCTTGATGGAGCAAGCAAATTCAGCCCTTGGGAATCAAAGATTCTCGTCACTCTTGAAGAATATGACCTCTTGGATGTAACAACTAAAACTCTACCAGACACAGCTATAGATATAGAGAAGAAGATAACAAAAGAAGAATATGTCAAAGCAAGAAAAATAATCATCTACTCAGTAAGAGATCACCTCTTGCCCTGTATTTCCAATATGAAGACAACCTATGATATGTATACAAATTTAAAAGGAATGTTTGAAAGTGACAACACTCTTAGAGCTCTTACCTTAAAGAGCCAACTTCAAAGTACCAAGATGACAAAGGATGACATAGTTTCACTCTTCTTTATGAAGTTATCAAAGATTAAAGAACAGCTAGAGACCATTGGGGAAATCATGTCTGATAGAGAACTTGTCTTAACCACTCTCCAGAATCTTCAAAAATCACGGGAGCCTTTCATTCAGAGTATAAATGGAAGAGAATCTCTACCAACTTTTGAGCGTCTATGGACAGATTTCACTCAAGAAGAAATTAGAATTAGAAATAGAGGAGTGGAAGATTCCTTAGAAGAAAATCATGCTCTTGCACTTCATACAAATAAGGGAGGAAAAATCAAAAGAAATTCCAGGAAAACATTTAAAGGTGAAAAGTCTTCATCCAATCTAGATTATCAAAGAAGAGATGTTTCAGAAATCCAGTGCTTCAGATGTGACAAATATGGACACCTTGCAAGAAACTGTCCAACCAAGAAGAAGGGAAGACAATATGTTTCCACCGCTGACATTGATCCAGATCCATCTCAAAAGAGTGAAGAGAAGAGAGAGGAGAAGTACTTCCTCTAAAAGGAATGACTACAAACTAGGGAAATCAATTGATCTCTAATTTTATAGTTGATTGCATTTTTCAAATAAATAAAGGATAGTATTCCTAGTACAGGAGCTCTCAAAGACTTGGACCATTATCCCTTGTACAAGAGTCCAAACCATATTTAATTTGTTCATTATACAAGAACAAGAAGAAATGTTTTCCTTGAAGAAGAGAGATCCTTTTAAATATCCAGAGAATCTCAGATGGATATTAACAGTAAGACAAATATATTCTCCCCCTTCAGCAGTTCAGAGGGAGACATACCTTATTCCAGTTGATCTGTTTGTTCCAAGTTGACATATTCATAGATATTGTAGTAGGGCGTAAATATCCTACCCAGACTCACTCTACAAAGAGGCAGAGAAACATACAAGCCTCTCAAGGCACATCCCAAGAAAGCAAAAGAGATTTCCAAGCTATCCTTCAGTCATGAGACATTTCATTAATGTTGAGCCTCCTTGTCTTAAAGAAGAAATATAAGAACATGTATGGCAAGATGCCATAATAGAAGAATACCAGTATATCTTAAAGAATGATGCATAAGATATTATTCAGGGACTAGAAGGGAAGTCTATGATAACTTCCAAGTGGATCTTTAAAATCAAGCATCCAGCTGATAGAAGTGTCGAAAAATACAAAATGAGATCTATAACCAGAGATTTCTCACAAACAAAGGGAGTTGTCTATGATGAGACACCTGATCCAGTAAAATTGATACACTTCCATCCGTAATACCATCCATGATATGGAAACTATATCAGATAGATAAATTCTTGATGAGTTTGGATTTCAACAAGAGTGTTGTTGATCCAAACTTATTACAGTGTTGATGATGAGAGCCTGATTTTGATGACTTATTCAGAAAACCTTGTTGTTGGATACAAGTAATCCTTGGATTATGAATTTGAGATGAATCATATGAGTATGATGCACTACTTCTTGGGACACGAAGTATGACAAAGGACCAATGATATTTTCTCAAGTCAAGGAAAATATACAGTGAAAATATTAAATAAGTTCAGTATGACAGAATAAAAATCCATGCCCACTCCAATGGTAATGGATTTGAATAAAATGAGTGATGATGATTCAGACGAGATTGATCCACGACTGATTGGATCACTGGTGTATCTGGTTAACACCAGACTTGATTCATGCCATGCAGTGAGTGTGCTTAGTCATTTCATGAGTCAATCGAGACAGACTCACTAGACAACAACAAAACATGTATTGAGATATATACGAGGCATAGTTGGATATGGTCTGAGATATGCCTCCAGTATGAATTTGAGATTGCAGGATATGTTGATTCAGATTGAGAAGAAAGTACAATGGACCGGAAGAGCACATCTGGTTGATGTTCTACCGAAAAGTTTGCCATGGTTTCCTAATGCAGCAGGAAACAAAACTTTGTGGCCTTGAGTACCACAGAGGCAGAGTATATAACAGTAAGTGTGCAAAGAAATGTGGCTTCACAAGCTTCTGACAAATTCACTTGACCATGAGATGGATCTTATGATGATAACCAAGAGCTGTGTGTAAATCTCCTTGAGAACCCAGTGTCTCTTAATGGATCGAAACACGTTGAGACAAAATATCCTTATATTAGAGATATGATGCAGAGGAAGATCGTACACATGTAGTACCTTCCTACACATGATAAGATTGTAGACATCTGCACCAGACTAACTTGGTGAAAAATTCCTTCCTAGTTGAGAGGGAGTATTGATGACTCCAGCCAAAAAACAAATTCAGAGAACATCCGTGTGAGACTTGGCATGATGAAGAATGCCTCCCTAGATGAGAGGGAGTGTTGATGAATGTCGCTATGTGAGACATTCTCCATCTTACAAACCTGTGAGGTGTGGATCATTGCAACTATGTGAGTCTTTCTCTCATCTTACAAACCTGAGAGAAATCCCCTAAGAAGGGTATGTAGTTCATTCCTGAGACAGAGCTAGGAATGTAGAGATGACCTCCTCCATTCAGAGAGTTGAGAAGAACTCCATATGATTATCCAATGGGAAAGGCGATCTGTTGAGTTAGACGGGCATGTGGTTGAGCACAAGGTGAATGTGTGAAATCCCAAAGTGTTGGGTGCATCATCATGTGAAAAGAAATGAAAATGATGTATTAGCCTCCTCTGAGAAGCAGAGTTGTCGAGAAGACTCCAGATGATTCTCCTATGTGAGGCAGTGGGAAAGAAGATCTGTAGAGTGGACGTGCCTGTGGACGAGCACATGTGAATGTTTGAAGATCTCTCTTTTCTATGTAATGCAGTGAACCAAAGATATGGCATCCCTATGGATGTGCCCCTAGTAGATGAGCACTACTGGGTGTATCAGATCCTTTTCTATATATTGTTCAAGAATCAGACCTTCCTGTAACCCTAATTGTTATGTAAAGGGTACAGGTCGGCCCTACCTTAATGAGATTAATAATAAATGTAAAAGATAATTAATCTAGATAATAATAATAATAATAATAATAATATGACTTAGAGAGGTCGTCCCTATTGAGTCAATAGACACTTCTGTTGATATGACAAGTCTAATATAAGTAAAGGAAGATTCCCCATTGTGGAATCATATCCTACATGTATGTTTGAAAATTTCAGCAAGTACACTTCTTTGGGAAAATTGCGCACCTCTCTTGGGCGCTAGAGTTCTAGGGTTTGAGCACCCTCTTGTGTGCTAGGGTTTATATTGGTGGTGAAGGTCTTTCTCTTGAAGAATATAGCAAAGGATTTGGCTGAGTTTTATTCCCTTGTTGAGAAGGGTTTCCCATGATACTTCTTGTGTTCTTGTGCATGGTGCTTCTTCTTGTGATCTTGGTTGCAACAACATTTATGGTTATGGTTAAATGATAAAATGGAATGAACTTCATGCTTAACCTAGCTTATTGAAAAATCAGCAGGAACTAGGTGCACAACGGAAATATAACAAGAATGCTATATTCTAGGAAAATGTTGACATCATTGAAGGCAATTGCTAACAACTTGTTGCATGTGGCTTAACTTAAGGTAGATCCTTGAGGCAGTTGGCCCTTGATGTGCAACTGATATTTGAGGAGCTTATCCAAAATCTAACATCTGACAGTCTTCAATCAACTCAAAATCCTCGTGACACCCATTTCGTAGTACCTGCGTTACAAACTGTCCCAAAACAACCAGTTTGCAACGCCTTTGATAGCACACATTGTGAACTTTCCTGTAGGTGTGTTTTTATATTCAAAATTGATTTCAAGTGTTTAAACTTGCACAAAATCTGGGAAACCCTTTTAGAACCTACTACAATCTTCTGAAACATGAAGTAATCTTTGCAGAAGTCATATGAATATGGTAACAACAATTTACGAAAAAAATCATTGCTTAGGTTATAAACATGTGTATAAAATAAACCATGGAAAAAATTTGATGTTGATGTAGAAATGGTATCTTTCCTTCATCTTTTCATGGTGCTTATTCTAGTAGCCACACGAGCTAACATATCAAAATTTTGTTTTTCTACCTGGTCCTTGAATGGTTGCAATTCTTCTTTCAACCTCCCGATTTCAGCTTGGCAAGCTCTTTTCTACCTATATACACATTGTTTAGCTGCCTATTCAGAGGTTTTTCGACAACACAGGTATTCCAATAGACGACGAACACCTTTAGTAACCACTCACATAACCAGATCAAATATCAACACACCGATGTTTTCACATGGTAAAACCCCTATGGGGAAACATCCACGACCTCAGCCAACGCGACCACTTGGAGAAGTTTATTAATGCAAAAGAAAAAGATTATAGAGAGATTTTACAATAGATTTTCTCACAATCAATCATTGGAAAATGAACCTCCATGCTCTTTAAATAGAGATTATGGACCAATCAGGTGTTAAGCCATGGATCAATGGTCGTTAAGATCGAGGAGAGTATGAACCGTCAGATAACTCTATGTCGGGAACATATCGTGACCGTCGGATTTCCTAACTACAAATGCATACTAAAGAAACACACTAAGAAACACACTTCTACCTAAAAACACATTAGACCAAGTAGATCTTAACTAACTCCTAAGTGTCTAAATATCCTAACATTCCCCCTTAAGAACAACTTGGGATAGGATTGAAGGATTTACAATGTTGACACAATAGGAGAAGGAAGGAGGCATTAGAGCCTATCCCCCCTTAATGACAACTTCCTGAACTCCTAACATAGATCAAAGTTTGGAAAACTTTACTCCTGTAAGAGACTTTGTGAAAATGTCTGCAACTTGATCTTCTGTAGGGAAAAAGAGCACTTCAATAACTTGATCATGAATGAGCTTTCTGATGAAGTGCATGTGTAGCTCTATGTGCTTGCTATGATGATGTTGAACTGGGTCGTTGGCAAGCTTGATGGCACTCTGATTTTCACACCAAGGCTGGTCATATGTTGTTGCTCGAATCCAAACTCTAAAAGGATCTTCGAAGCCACAAGGCTTCCTGACTTGCATTTACCGCTGCTCAGTACTCTGCTTCTATTGAAGAAAGTGCAATAACCTGTTGTTTCTTATAGGCCCAAGTTACAGGTCCTGAACCAAGGCTGAAAACATAACCTATAGTAGACTTCCAATCATCAGGGTCGTCGGCCCAATTTGAATCAGTGAAACCAACCAATAAAGGAGTCCCCCTTGAACTGTAATGTATCCCAAACTGAACTGTACCATGAACATAGCGAAGTATACTTTTAGTTGTTTTCCAATGGCTTTAATGGGGTGTTTTCATATATCGGGCAACAAGACTAACAACAAAGGAAAGATCAGGACGGGTTTGAGTCAAGTATAAGAGGCTACCAACTGACTGACGATACAGGGTGGCATCAACTTCAGGAGAAGTACAGGTGGCAGTAAGCTTGACTCCAGACTGGAAGGGAGAAGGGGTTGGTTTACAATCATCCATATGAAAGCGACGAAGAAGGTCACAAGCATACTTAGATTGGGAAAGAAAAATTCCTTCATTGGTTTGCAAAACTTGGAGGCCAAGGAAATAGTGCAAAAAGCTTAAGTCTGTCATTTCAAATTTCTTCTTAAGGCTGGTTTTCACATGGTTTAAAAGTTTTGAGTCACTACCAGTAAGGATAAGGTCATCAACATAAAGGAAAATGATTATGAGATGGATTCCTACTTTCTTGGTATAGACATTAGAATCAGAATGGCATCTAGAGAATCCGGTGTTAATAAGAAAGTTGTCCATTTTGGCATACCAAGCTCGGGGAGATTGCTTAAGACCATAAAGAGATTTCTTAAGGCGAGAAACAAGGCTAGAGTCATTTTGGACATAACCAGGAGGTTGTTCCATGTATATTTCTTCTTGCAAATCTCCATGCAAGAAGGTGGATTTAACATCCATCTGATGGACCTCCCATTTATGTAAGGCAGCAAGTGCAAGAACAAGGCAGATGGAATTCATTTTGGCTACAGGAGAAAAGGTTTCATTATAGTCAATTCCTTCAACTTGGGAAAATCCTTTGGCAACTAACTGAGCCTTGTGTCTTTCAACACTTCCATCTGATGCATACTTAATTTTGTAGACCCATTTACATATGATAAGTTTTCTTCCTTTTGGAAGAGGTACAAGATCCCAAGTATCATTTTCCATTAAAGAACGATACTCTTCATTCATTGTTGTATCCCAATCTGGATGACCTGAAGCTTCTGCAAATGTCTCTAGATCATGAGTCGTTGAAACTTGAGCCAAAAGAGAAGAGGCTCCCTGGAACTGTGAACGTGTTCGACACCGATCTGAAGGATCACCGACAAGACCACCAACTGCTTCTTGCATTGAATAGACCCATCTAGGAAGCGGTGGAACTGGTGTTGGTTCAAGTTCAAAGGACTAATCTGGAGGAAGGTGAGCAGGCAGAGGTGGATTTTCATCCTCACTGTCATCATCCGAAGAAGAAACCAAAACATGAACAGAAGAAGGCACAAATGTTGAAGATGGATCGCAGTTCGAAGAAGGCACAATCGTCGAATTAGGCTCGCAGGCCAAGAGATTTTCATCAAATTTAAAATCTCTTCTAAGAATAATTTCATTACAATGTGGTTGAAGAAGTCTATAACCTTTGACATCTTCAGAATAACCAACAAATATACACTTCTCACTTTTAGGTTGCAATGCTTTCATTTTCTCATCAGAAATGTGAGCCCATGCTATACTTCCAAATACATGGAAGTGACTTACATCTGTCTTAATTTTAGTCCAAGCTTATTTCGGTGTTATATTTTTAAGAGCCTTTGTGGGAGTGCGATTGAATATGTAATTTTCACAGTTGATTGCTTCCGCTCAATACTTTAGACTTAATCCCTTAGATTGGATCATATAATTAGCCATTTCTTTGAATGTGTGGTTCTTTCTCTCAGCAACACCATTTTGTTGTGGTGTATATGGAACAATGTGTTGCATTTGGATGCCTTGTGTAGTGCAATAACTTGTAAAATTATTGTTCACATATTTGCCTCCATTATCTATTCTTAACTTTTGAATTTGATGTCCAGATTGCTTTTCTACAAGGGCCTTGTAGGCCAAAAACTTTGCTCTTAAGTTTTAGGAAGTAAACCCAAGTACGTCTGGAAAGATCATCAATGAAAGTTAAGAAATACTTGCACCCAAAAAAGTAAGGAGAAGAAAGTGGACCACGCAAATCAATGTGAAAAAGCTGGAAAGGGCCCAAGGCGTGCCAAGAGGAACGTTTGTCAAAACTGTCTCGATGATGTTTTTCAAGAACACAACCGGCACAAACACCATCTCTGCATGAAACAAGAGGAAGACTAGTCACCATATGTTGATTACATAGTTGTTGCAATGAGCGATAGTTTAGATGACCAAACCGCTCATGCCAAAGTTTGCTCAAGTCATCGCTATGAGCAAAAAAAACTGATGAAAAAGATGATGACCCAAAGTTGTCAAACTTGTACAACCTGGT
>ML786213.1:368756-402582 GCA_009831015.1 Picea engelmannii | reverse complement strand
ATCAACTTAGCTTCCATTGAATCCATCTTATTTTGTAGTTCATTTATGTCCCTACGCATTTCTTCACCTTCATCAAGAGTCCAAGTAGGATTTTCTGGAGGCTTATTTGGTGTAGAGGTTCCCTTTTTGGGTGGCATGTTGGCTAAGTATCACTTTTGAACCTTGATTTTGAGGTGGTTCTGCTAGACAATATTTCTTCTGTTGTATCTCCCAATTTTTAGCCCTTCTGGGTATGAAACTTTCTCTTATGTATTTCTATGATATTTCTTCTCTGCAATGCCTTAGGTCTGATAAAAAATGGATGTGCCAAGTGGAATTTACAGTAACTTCCCCACAACTTGACGATTTTTGGCCTTTCCAGGAGATCTCACTTGTATAGTGTGCCCCACACAAAATAATTGATATAAAATTTTGAAACTCGTACCCAAAATACTACAGACTTTCCACAATCCAATGCAACTAGTCCCACGCAATTTGGATACTCTAGGAAGAAGTTATGATTGTTTTACCTGAAACACCTTCTTGAGACTAGTCAATAGGGCTAGTCAGATACCCTATCTTTACACAGGGTGTATCTACAAATTTAATATGACCCAGAAGCTAAAATTTTTACCAAAGATACAGTACTAATTTCTCTAAATGGCCTCCAGATTTCAGGGTCTGAAACGTTACAGAAACGTTTTTATAGTAAAACTTCCGCAATGACTCCTTTCAGGATGATTCCAGAACCCTATCTTGTACATGTTGTATCTCCAAAAGTATAAGGCCTCAGGAGATTAATTTTTAACCCAACGTACCTTGATCTGTCTTCTAAATACCCTCCAATCCGTTCCTTCTGAAACGTTGTAGAAAAAAAGTTATAGTGAAAATTCCACGGTGTCTCAGATGTAGCAGCGAAACCCCAAGACCTTGAGATCTGATACCATATGTTAAGAACCAAACATCAATATAGCATATAAAAACCTCAGGAAAAGTAATCAACGCCTTGAAAAAGAGATCATTTCAGATAATAATCCTCTTCGAGGGGGCAACTTCCTTTTACCACACTTAAATGTTCAAGTACAAGATGATTCAAAATGAAAATGTCTCCTTGGTATATATAGGAGACTAGGAGGTATAATTACAAATAATGGCCTAAAGTCGACATAATTAAAATAACATTACTAATCTAAATTACAACTAATGGCCTAAAGCCGACATAAATAAAATAGCATTACTAATCTAATATGCCCCAATTCAGGGGTAATGAGCCAATATTAGGGCTTAACACATTTTTGCTATAACTCATTTTGTGAGAGGTTCCAAGTAGTGGAACCTTGAGGAATTGCATAAAAGAAACTGAAGAACATTGTGTAATATTTTCAGATATTTATTCATTATAGGTACATAGTTATGATTATTTCAAGTTAGGGTTGTTGACTAATCTAAAATTAGTCATGTGAGACTAAAGTAAAGTTTGATGAAAATGTTAGTCTCTTGTTGTTAAAGTTAAGGAAGGTTTGCAGGTATGTGATCATATACACCAGGTCTATTACAAAGTTACAAATTAGATTTGGATGATGAAATTGATGATGGCTTTTGGTTGAGGTACATGTTGGGTACATGGTTGAGACAAGTAGTTGATGAGTTGGCACATACATGAGGTGTATAGTTGATGATGTTGGTACATATTGATGAGTCATAGTTTTTGTATATTTGATTCATAATTGGTACATATTTGGTGCATGGTTGATTCACTCATTGATGGTACAGGTAGAGGTACAGGTTGGTGCATGGTTGATGCACTTGTTTATGGTACAAGTTGATTACAGGTTGTTTGGAAAGGTTATTGTGACAGGTTATTTGTACAGGTTTGATGCATGGTTGATGCATTTGTTTATGGTACAGGTTGATGTATGGTACATATTGGCACAGGTTATTGGTATAGGTTGTTACAGGTTGATTGGTACTGGTTTACAACAGTATATTTCACAGTGATAGTGTGACAGTGGTTCCATCATTCTACTTATAATGTAGGGTGGTTGGATGGGGAAAGGGCAGGTGGTTGTAGCCACCTTTCGGTTGTAGCCGGAGAAAATAGGGGGTTGTAGCCTCTTTCTGGTTGTAGTCGGAGAATTGGGGAGTTGGAGCTTCCCTCAGGTTGTAGCCTGAGAAACTAGGGGGTTGGAGCCTCCTTCCAGTTGCAGCTGGAAAACAAAGGAAGTTGGTTCTTCCAATGAATGTAATTCTTAAATACATATAAGAAAAATCATTTCGTGGTTTTCTCCCACTTTGGGTTTCCACGTAAAAACACTGGTGTATTGTGTATGTGTATGATTGCTCATTTGTTCATTGTTTATTTACTCTGCAACTATTGGATGATAATGCTACATTGATATGACACTTGCATTTGTGGTTAAAAAGGATTGAATTACTCTATTACTGATTCACCCCCCCCCCCTCTCAATAATCCAACAAAAATTAGGGTTTTTTTTTATTTGAATTTTGCACAATTTAGGGTTTACTAAATGAAATATTCATGTACAACAACAATGTGAGAACGAAAGGATTGCAAGTAGGAGATGAGAGGAAAGGACAAAATCCCAAATTGGATGAGGCTGCAGTCAGGAATAAATCGTGGCAATTCTATGTAAAACAGAGGATTCACAGTGTGATCCTTCAGTTTGCAGCGCAAAGTCGAGTTTGCAGTGCACAGTTGAGTTTGAAACGCACAGTTTTAGACTAGGTTTTAATGAAAAAGGTTTGCAAAATTCCCAATTCTGAGAAGGAAAATGACTTTGAAAAAGATAAAACCTCAAACCTGAGTGAAAGCACAGTTAAGAAGGGTTTGGTCAAGTGAGAAAACAAAGGGTTCGCAATGCCTTAAATGCATACAATTTGTAGCACTATCAAGAAAATGTAGTGGATAAGGTCACGGCTGCAATAAATGGCTGCAAATTGATCTTATTGGTATAAAGCAAGAAAAATTGAATTTTCAAAGGTTTAAGATACCAATATTGTAGGTTTTTTATCAGTGCAAGGAGTTTGCAGCACAGATACTATGCAAGAGTTTGCAGCACGTAGAAAAATCACAGTGACTAGAATCCAACATAATAAACCTTCAGACAATGCAAATCATGAAATAGGGTACCTGGTATATCTGAAACTTCAATTTTTGTCTCATGAGTTAAACTGGCAGTTTCCTGGAATCATTTAATCCACCTTCATCTGCTACAGGAAATTCACGGTGCCATAATTCAAACCAATTTGCAGCACGCTATATTCAAATTGATAAACTTGTTTCTTGAAACCAGCTTGAAGAACTTGATGAATTAAAGGCACTGAAAACAATAAGATATCCCTTGACATGTTTCCAAGGCATAATGATGTGTGATTAGTGCACGAGGTACTTTCTTGATTCACTGTGAACTTTCAGGTGAGTTTGCAGCAAGTCGACTTGACACTTGATTTGACTCTCAAACGGTTGAAAACGACACAAGGAACCTTTGTATACCCCTTTGAGACAAGACACATGATAATGATAAGTTTTAAGACCAAGGGTGTGACCAATACTTACCCCTATTTCTCTCATGATGATGAACACTATCATGACACCAAGACTCTTACATGGAGGACTAAGGTCAAATTTATTTTCTCATGAAATAATCAAACGTAATTTATTGACATAAGACATGACTCAAAACCTAAAATAAAAAACCCTATGACTCAAACCTAGAAACTCAAAAAAATTGACCCCTATACATACTATGTGCTAATACGGTTATTGATCTTCACAAGCAAATTGATCTAAAGGATAAATTGATTGAATCACTTCAACTAAAATTAATTGAAAATGAGAAGCAAATTGAGAACATGGTTGATGCAGCTTGTGACACAAATGACCTAATGCAAATTGTTGATGTTACTTGTGACATAATTGACCTAATGGTTGATATATATACATCGAACGATATGATTGATGATTTCTTTATTGGTCATGAGAATGATTCATTTATAAACAATGAATTGATGAAGACAAGTTTTGAATATGAGTCACAAGAAAAAGCAATGAGTAACACCAAAAATAGTATTAGCGAAAGTAAACTTAACTTTTCTTTTAATGTCACAAAAGTAAATTTTCATGAATGCATGGAAGAACATCAAGTACAGAATGATATTTCCAAGCCTATCATCATACCTTGGGAATAAATCTATGACAATAAACATAGAACAAGACTCAAACATGATAAGGAAGTTACCTTTCATATTTTTTACTATTCTAGACCAATCCAATTTTATCGTGGATGATTCCTTCAAGGATATTCCACTTCATTTGTTTCAGTTCAACATCAAAATTCTAAGTGACAACATTGTCAATGAGTTGGTCACACAAAGAATCAATTTTTTAATCTTCATCATTGTATTCATCATGGGAAGACAAATCATCATTCAAATATATGCTAAAAGAAAAAGGCTAGAAAACAAATAATTCATTATGGTTGGATAAGTTCTTGGAGATGGAATCAATAAGTCAATATTTTGCATAAGTCTTACAGTCCAATTCAAACACAAGAAAATATATATTTTCATAAAGAATCTACAAAATAATATGTATTTCAATCAATAGTTACATATGATACTTTTGGGCACGACTAGGTCCCATTCTAATTCAAATTGAAAATGAACTCCAAATGGTACTCCCTTGCACCTTAAGTGGGGGAAGTACACAAATGAAATAAGAAAGGTACTCTCTTGCACCTCAAAGGGGGGAATACACCAATAAAGAAAAAATGGACCTCTCCAATTATAACATCCCCATTTTTAATTCTCAATGTAGCGATGTATAATGTAAATATGATGTATGGTTGCGAGACAAACAATGTAATATGTAAACTTTGTGTATCAGAAATATTAAATAAAATGCATCGTTGGCTGTAGACAGACATAGATAGAGACATGGGGGTTAAGTTTCCACAAGATAGGGGGTCCATTGGGGGGGGATTACTCATTTTTATTAAACTCAAACCATCTTTCTGAATTATCTTTACTATGAACCTTCTTTTTCCTTTTGAGTGTTTCCAAGCCCCAATCATTGAATACATGTAATATGGTTGGTGTGTGAGATAACCTTATAGAGTTATTGATAGCATGGTATGAGTACAAGAAATCATGGGAGAAGTGTGAGAGTCAAGTAAAATATTTTGGGGAAGAGTGAGAGTCAAGAAATCATGGGAAAAGTAGGAAATTTGTAGGGGCAAAGAGAGCAACTTCTACAGCCAAATTTTTGGAATAGCAAGAGATTTTTGAGTGTTGAATCTTGAAGGAAGCCAAGTGGGCATGCGTAACAACTAATTGGAGATGTAAATTCATGGAGAAATAGGTTGTAGTTCTATGAGTAATATTATGTACAATAAAGTGTCAAAGTGATCAAGTAAGTTTCTGTTGTGAGAATTCATATGTAGCTGTAGGTTCCTGGTGTCCCAAACAAATATATTTCCTATACAACTTGTGTTGGAGCCCTGGAGGAAGAGGGATATCCTGATGGATTGTGTGGAAGAGAAGGGCATCCCATTCCTTGGGTTGTGCGGGTTGAGGGGAAAGCGAGTTGGTGGATTGGAATGGTTGTGGGAATTAATTGTTGAGAGGGAGATAATAGATAGCCTCATGAACCACCATCTCTTGTGGTTTCAAATCCCTAACTCGGGGGTGATTTTTTGTTGAGAACTATAACAACAAGTCTAAAGTTGAGTAGAACATCCATCCTCTGCAACGAGTTGCATATTTTCTAAAATAAGTGTTATTATCTGCTATGTTTATTTATGTTAAATGTTGAGATAAATTGTTGTTCATTTTTGTTTGAGTCTTAACTTATTTACTATTGTATTTTGTTGGTAAATAACGCATTTGCATCTATGTTTCATGTCATGGAATTTTTTTGTATATGATTGATTGTTTTTGTGCATGTTTTCAATTAATTGCATTCATGCTTTTAATTGTTATGGATAGTTGCATGAGCTTGTATGTCATGTTATGCATTGTTTCCGCATTTAAAATTGGTATCAGAGTTTTTATTTGGTCATTTTTAGCAGTAGCGTAACCCAACTTGCATTCTAGGTACGTTAAACCAACACCTTTAGGGGGGTAGTATATTGTGAAAATGGTTAGTGGTCAACTAGAACTACCAAATACATGGTATCACTGAATATAATGATGAAATAACTATTGAAGAAGAATCCAATATTTAAGCTTGGATCCCTTCCACATTCTTAAGAACCAAATATCAAAATAACATAAAAAAAAAACCTCATAATAAGTACTCAACTCCTTGACAAAGAGAGAATTTCAGATAACAAGCCTCTTCGAGGGGGAAACCTCCTTATACACCACATAAATTTCCAAATACAAGATGATTGCAAATGAAAAGGTCTTCTTGGTATCTATAGGAGACTAGGAGGTACACTTACAACTAATGGACCCAAGACGACATAAATAAAATAACAATACTAATGTAATATTCCCCAATTAAGGGGTAATGTGCCACTATTTAGGGCTTAACATGCCCCTCCCCTTCAGACAAGTGTTGTCCACAATGCTTGAGTAATTATGGATGCTTCTGTATAAAATACTCATCTTCCCAAGTGGAATCTTCAGCAAGTAGTTTCCTCCACTTAATGAGATACTTTGAAATGGATCTATTCCTTAGCTAGTGAATTCTTATGTCAGTGATAGCTTCAGGCTCCAATATGATTTTTCCTTCCTCTTCAAGTTCTCAAAATATAGTTTGAACTGGGATCTTGTCACCTATAGCCTTCTTTAAGCATGAAACATGCAAAACTAGGTGTACTCACAAATATGCAGGCAACTCTAATTTGTATGCCATAGTACCAATCTTTTGCAACACCTTATAAGGGCCATAGTACTTTGGTGATAATTTATTATCCTTCTTAGCTTGCTCGAGGAACATCTGTTTGTATGGTTGTAGTCTTAAAAATACCCAATCCCCTACTTCAAAACTTCTTTCACTACGATGTTGATTTGCTTGTTGTTTCATCTGATTTTGTGCCATGGTCATGTTGTCCTTTAAGAGATGGAGAAATTGTTGTTGATGCTCGATGTGATCATCCACTACTTGAACCTTAGATTTTTCTTTTAGAGAAGAAGTGATGGAAGGTGGGTGATATCCATAGAGTGTCATAAATGGTGTCATTTTTGTTGCAGTATGAAAGGAAGTGTTAAACCACCATTATGCCAAGGGTAACCATTTGAACCATTGTGTTTGTTTATCAGAGACAAAGCAACGAAGGTATCCTTCTAGACATTTTTTCACTATCTTGGTTTGTCCATCATATTGAGGTTGATAAGATGATCTATGAGCCAATTGAGTACCCAAACAAGAAAATAATTATGTCCAAAAATGTCTAGTGAAGATGGGATCTCTGTCACTTACAATAATCTTTGGGATTCCATGTAGCTTTTTAACTATATCCATGAATGTAGTGGCAATTGTACTGGCTTTGAAAGGAAAAGAGAGTGCACAAAAGTGTGTGTACTTGGTTAGTCTATCAAAAATCACCACGATGACACTCTTTCCTTTAGGCTTCAGTAACCTTGTGATGAAATCCATGGAAACCTCCTCCCGACGTTGACTTGGGATGGATAATGGTTGTAAAATACTTGGGCTATTAATTGTTTCCACCTTATTTTGTTGGAAAACCAATCATTCTTCCACAAGCCTTTGAACATCAGTTTTAAGGCCATCCCAAAAAAAATCATTCTTGACCCTATGGTAGGTTTTCAAAAATCCTGAGTGCCCTCCTACCGGAGAAGTGTGCAATTCCAAAAGTACCTTTTGTTTGATTTGGGAATTCTTACATAAATATAAGCGAACTTTGTACCATAGTGAATCATTTTTCCATGTAAATGTATATGATGCACTGGAATCCTACTGCAACCTTTGAATGATATTCCACATGTTTTCGTCATTCTTCCATTCATCCCTCGCTTCTATTATCCAATAGGGTTGGATGATAGATATAACACAGAGAAAGACCTCAACATCTTCGTCCTTTCTTGAGAGTGCATTTGCCACAACATTTTGCTTCCCTTTTTTGTATATGATTTCAAAATTATAACCCAACATCTTGGTCACCCATTTTTGTTGTTCTTATGAAGATAGTCTTTGTTCCAAGAAGTATTTAAGACTATCGTGATCTGTTTTGACCTTGAAGTGCCTACCTATTAGGTAAGGGCGTCATTTCTTCAATGCATGTAGTATTGCCATCATTTCCTTGTCATAAATGGGTTTGTGTAAGTCATTTCCCTTGAGTGGATGAATTTCAAAAGAAAGGGGCCTTCCTTCTTTCATTACAAAAACACCAATGCTATTTCCCAAAGCATCACATTCCACAATAAAGGTTTTTGTGAAGTCTGGTGTGGTCAAGATAGGAGCTTTGCACATCGCCTCTTTAAGTTGTTCAAAATCTTGAGTTACCTTTGGATTCCATGAAAATGCATCCTTCTTAGTTAATGTCGTTAAAGGTGCTTCTATTCTTCCATAGTTCCGAACAAACTTGCGATAGTAATCTGTCAAACCCAAAAATCCTCTAAGATTCTTCAATGTTTTGGGAATCGGCCAGTCCATCATGGCCTTAATCTTGTTAGTGTTTACCTTGATACCTTCATGAGATACAATATGACCCAAATACTCTACCTCCTTCACCCCAAATAAACATTTGTATGGTTTGGCATATAGTTGTTGCTCCTTTAGTAGTTGTAGCACCTTGTCAACATGTCGAACATGATCCTCCCAAGACTTGTTATAGATTAGTATATCATCAAAAATACTAACACCAATTTTCAAAGGAAGGGCTTGAAAATGGCATTCATCAACCCTTGGAATGTGGAAGGTGCATTCGTAAGGCCAAAAGGCATGACCAAAAATTCATAATGGCCTTCATGATTTTGAAATGTTGTTTTTGGGATATATCCTTCTTTCATTCTAATCTGATGATACCTTGAACGAAGATCCAAGTTTGTGAAGTAGATTACTCCATGTAGTTCATCTAACCATTCATCATTGACATGAATGGGAAACTTATCTTTAATAGTGATCTTGTTGAGCTCTCTATAATTTGGACACATAAGCCATGAGCCCTCTTTCTTGAGTACCATTACCACCAATGTAGAGTAAGAACTTTGGATAGGTCTAATAATGTCAGCCTCTGGCATTTATTCAACCATATGCTCAATTTCACTCTTCTAGTAATAAGGGTACCCGTAAGGCCTGATGTTAGGAGGAACACTCCCAAGAATTAGGTGAATAGCATGATCATGATTTCGAGTGGGTGGAATACCTCTGGGAATATCTTCAAATACTTTGGAATGCTTATCAATGATCCCTTGGAGATCTAGGGGAATATATTGCTTAGATGTTTGAACATCTAGTGAGCATAGTTGTACAATTACACCCTGATGCCCCTTTTTCAATAATTTTTTCATGCCATTAGATCTTATCACCTTATTGGGTTTCCCTATGATACCCCTTAACTCGATTTCCTTTCCTTCCAATGAAAATTTCATGAAAATTTCTTGAAAATTAAAATCCATTATTCCCAATGATTGTAACCATTGGACTCCTAATACAAAATCAACACCACCCATGGGTATAGAAATCATTGGACTATTCATTACATATTCCCCCATAGTAATATTGATCTTATGGAATTTTCCTGAGCAATTGATAGTTCCTTTGTTTGCAATCATTACTTGAAACTATGGCACTGGATAGACAAAGCAATTGAGAGCTTTGGATAATTTATAGTGAATGAAATTATGAGTACTACCAGAATCAATTAGGACTATTACCCTTTTCTTTTTGATATATCCTTTGATCTTGAGGGTTTGAGGAGTGATAATTCCAGCCAATGCATTACATGATATCGGGGAAGTCAACTCTTTAGAAGAAATATCTTCTACGTTTTCATCTTGATATGGTTCTTGTTTTTGTTCTTCTTCCTCTTCACAATATATGTAGAATAATTTCTTCTCACCACACTTATGTCCCTTATTGTACTTGTTGTCACAATTAAAGAATAAACCTTTTGCTTTTCTTTCCTCCAATTGTTGAGGTGTCAACCTTGTAGGTTGAGGTGTTTTAGAAGGAACATTATTCTCTCGATAGATGTTAGGAGTGGTCCTTCTAGTAGCCATAACCATATTTTTACTTTCAACATTTCTCGCCACCTTGGACACATTCTCCAATGATTTGGGTTCCCAAAGGTGAACCTCATGTTGAATGTTATCCTTTAAAGTTACTATGAATACAACAATTAGGTGCTCATCTGGAATATTTGTTACCTTTATATTCAATCTTTGTAAGTTCTCAATGTGTTCCGCAACTGAACTCTTTTGCTTGAGATTTATCAATTGGCTAAAGAAGGTATTGCTCCTTGTATCCTCATAGTGTGCTATCATTTCTTCCGTGAAAATTGTCCAAGAGACAAGTGATTTGCGATAACAAAGCCATCGATACCACACAATTTGATTGGGTTCTAAATATAAAGAAGAAATTCGTACCTTTTGTGTGTGTGGCACATCATGTAGATCAAAGAACTGCTCCATATGAAGTATCCATGTGATTGGATCCTTGCCATCAAACTTCCTCATATCGATCTTAGGAAAGTGGTTGGTCTTCAACCCAAAGTTGGAGTTTCTCCAGTCTTAATTCATCTTCCTTGTGTCTTCATCATGAATTTCATGGGATACATTTTCACTTTCAGGTGGCCTCTCTATTAGGAAATGTTTCAATCCTTCCATGATATCTCTTTTTTATCCATCCATCTGAGTATCCATTATTGCCTCCAACTTAGCTTCAGTTGAATCCATCATCCCTTATAGTTCATATTGTGTTATTGTCTTCTTTTTTAAATCATTTATGTCCCTGAGCATTTCTTCACCTTCATCAAGAGTCCAATTAAGACTTTCTAAAGGCTTATTTGGTGTAGAAGTTCCCTTTTTTGGTGGCATGTTGGCCAAGTATCACTTTTAAACCTTGATTTTGAGGTGGTTCTGCTAAATGATCTTTCTTCTGTTGTATCTCCAAAATTTCGGCCCTTTTGGGTCTGAAAATTTTATTTTTTTATTTCTCTGATACGTCATCTCTGCAATGCCATAGGTCTGATCAAAATTGGACGTGCCAAGTGGAAGTTATGGTAACTTCCCCACACCTTTTTTTATTTTTGTCCCTTCTAGGAGAGTCTACTTGTAAAGCGTGCCAAGACCACAATATCTGATATTTGATTCTGAAACTTGCAACATAAATATTACAGACTATCCACCATCCAATGCAACTGGTCTCACTTAATTTGGATACTCATTGAATAAGATATCAATGTTTTACGTGGAACACTTGTTTGAGACTAGTTAATATGACTAGTCAGCTACCTTATCTTACACAGGGTGTATCTACAAAAGTAGGATGGACCAGAAGCTGAATTTTTTATCATAGATACCTTGATAATTTCTATGAATATGCTCCAGGTTTCAGGGTCTGAAAAGTCACATAAAAAAATTTATAGTGAAAATTCCGCGATGAATAAATTCAATATGATTCCATAACCCTATCTTACACAGGATATATCTCCGAAAGTATAAATCCTCGGGAGGTTAAATTTCAACCCCACATACCTTGATCCATCTAATAAATATCCTCCAAAGTTTTCCTTCTGAAACGTTATAGAACAAAAGTTATAGAGAAAATTCCAAGGTGTCTCAGATGCAGCAGCAAAACCCCAAGACCTTGAGATCTGATACCAAATGTTAAGAACCAAATATAAAAATAGCATAAAAACACCTCAGAATAAGTACTCAACGCCTTGAAAAAGAGAGAATTTCAGATAATAATCCTCTTCGAGGGGGGAACCTCATTATACACCACATAAATTTTCAAATGAAAAGGTATTCTGGGTATATATAGGAGACTAAGAGGTACAATTGCAACTAATGGACCCAAGCCAACATAAATAAAATAACAATACTAATGTAATATGCCTCAATTAAGGGGTAATGTGCCACTATTTAGGGCTTAACACACATACTTCTCACCATGCACCTGACAGGGGGGAATATCAATGATGATAGTCAAACTTCAAGTTTCAAAGTCCTACCAATCAAAATTTGGGAATCCCAACATGGAAACTGACCTCCTCAACAAGTTGTCTACAATTCAATATTCAACTTAAATCAATCTCATCAAGTCAACATATTTGGGAAGATCTGACATGGAATCTAGAATCCTCTCATTGTTTTTCAACTATCCATTGTGATGTTGTTCAACATGTAATTATGTCTAAATTCAAAGAGAACTTCGGTGATCCTATTTTTTCATTGATAGTAGAATGACGATCATATTTGTTCACAATTAGAAGGGGAATGTTCAAACATGGCAATTTTTCATGATCTATAAATTTCCATGGATATTCCACTGGAAAATCTCGTCACAACAGATATTATAATATTCTGAAATATTATACTACCCATATTAATTAATTACTAGTAGCTTTTCTTGAATTTATGAAAATAACTAAATACAAAAAAGAAAGAACATGCAAAAATATACACACCATCCACACAATTGAACACAAGATGTATCATGGGAAACCCAATACAGGAGAAAACCCAGCTATACGGTGAGGCATATTCTCTGCTTTCTTTTCTTCAGTTATAGGAAGCAAGTACAAAGAAAAAGACACTCACTATGGAGTTGTCTTTGACACTGTGGCCTGAATGACTACTACAAAATATCCTACCTCCTCGATTACGGTCTCAAAATACCACTCCTTGGATTATTTTCTTAACTATGGAACGAGTATAATACAAAAGAATGGAACCCCTTTCTCCTCCTAGCAGCCTAGTATTTAACATAGCTTGATAGTCGTCTAGGGTTAGGGTTTTGACTTCCTCAACCCTTAATTAGTGATCAGTTTTGGACCTTCTAGAATATTCGTGAAAGTCCACACGTGGCTATCTCCATATGTGTGAGTAATGGGGGATGATGTGGCATCCACTCGTACCATGGTGGTCAACAAGTTAGGTTAATTTACGGGGGGCATAACTTTTGCATACGAGCTCCAGTTGAGGTGTTTGAAACATTGTTGGAAAGGTTTTAGAGTGTAAAAAATTGTTAAGGGAATGGGCATAAGTTTCAAATATTGTAACCCCAAAAAATGTCGTTTAATGCCTTAAAATAGCTCTGGAAGGTTCTAGACCCCAATTTTCCAATCTGGGACCTGCCACTAAAATGGCCCTGCAAGATGATTCCTCCATTTTTTTCCACCCAGAAAGTACCAAGATAGATGAAAAATAGTTTGATGATCCAATCTAGATCAGTTCACTTCCATAATTTCTACTCTCTTTCAAAGTTCATTTCAGATGAACCATTGAGTGTGAAAAATTTGCGCCTTTTTATGCATATCTTCATCAAAGATAAATTCAAGAGTTTGAAATTGAATATTGAAGATGATACCAATTTCCGCACTAGTTCATGTTGCCTTACTAATATAATTATTCAAAATTCTTGTGATTGAGGGGTGGAATGTTAGATTGTGAGTCCCTAGACAATCATAAAGTTTGAGATCACCTTCTTATGAGTGGTCATCCTTATCGTTTGATGAGGTGTTGTCATTATCCATTGATGAGATGTCAATGAGGTATAGATCTAGAAGTGGTCAGATACATGTACTATATATTCACATCATTGGATGAATACATGTGTCAAATATGGCTTAAATCATTTTCTGCCAAGTTCTTACCTTACTTGTTCTATTTCAAAACACATCAATGGACTTAGGTTTGAAAAGAATCACTTGTCTTCAAATATGGATGAATATTCCTCACAAGTATTTAAGGATCACATCAGAGTGATTGGGAGAAATACCCAGTTGAATGGCTCATTTATGAAATTTAGTGCTAAACTCTTACACCTGAATTGCCCTCATTTTTTTGTCAAAAAAATGCCACTAAATCTTTGTTCTTCATCATAGCCAATGGGATAGAATTGCAACTTAATGAAATTCTTGAAGGTTTCTCATTCAATTATAGGTGGTTCCTTTTCAAGTCTCTTAGCAATGACATACTTTTCCCACAGTGTTAAAGAATGACCTTCCAACTTCAATCGAGCAAACAAGATTCTTTGCTCTTCACAAACTTCATGCACACTTAAAAAAACTTCAATCTTTTGTAACCATTGATTCAAATTAAACCTATCTTTTCCTCAACACTGAAGGGTATTTGGACATTAATCATGCTTCCCTTGTCCTTCTTTGACTTCTCCTCTCTTTCAAATTCGTCTTCTTTAGAACTTGAAATAGACTCATGAGGTAGCTTATGCCTTTTCTTCTTAGGTATTATTGTTACAACTAAGGAAACAACTTTCTTATTCATCTTTGACATGCATGTAATCATGTGGAACACATTCAAAGACATCTAGGTCATATGAGTCTCCAAATTTGACAATCAAGAGTCTACCTCTCTATCTTCTTGGCTCTCTCCCATAGCTCGATCTTGATACTATTTCTTCCTTCTCCTTACTCCAATCTTAGGATCCTCTAGAACTAACTCTCCACCTTCTTGTAGTTTCTTCAGTCTTGTTAGCATTCACTTGGTATCCCCTTCATAGACTCCAATAATGACAACTTGGATACCAATATGATTCGTAATCAATCAACACATGGCCAACTCAATTCACCAATATGGACCCTCTATTAATAATTAGAATGTATATATCTTTGTTTATTAATTTGTTGTGTAATTAACTATGATTGTATATTTCTTGATAACAATTACATGCATAGAAAATACAATCACATGCACAGTAGACACAAATATTTACCTTGGAGAACCTTGCATGAGAAAAATCCAACAACAAAATGGATTATGCTCGGCTCTTAATTAATCTTAGTGAATTTACATAATCAAAGGCTCTTTGGAGCTTCTAGACATGGCCAAAGATCAAGGACAACAAGCAAGAGTACCTCCCCTTGATATAAAACAATGTTCATCCATGAAACCAAACTGATGTTGGTATTGATTGATTCAATCTCTCCCCCCTCTATAATCTTCATGCAAATTTGGGTGTTGATCGAACTTGTGGTAAATCCTTGTCATTTCCCAAGCTTTTGATTCCATATCAAATCAACCCCCTCTCAGTGTTATCTTAGTCTATTTATCTCTTTTTTCCAGTGGAATGGAGGGCCAACAGTCTCAAGAATCTATTTCCCCCAATTTCATGTGTTTTCCTTGCTTCTCTTTAATTGCCAAGTGATTCTAGTAATAAATTACCATTGCCTCCTTGAATGCCTGAGCTCCAATTGTCCATGCCAAGGCCTTTTGAGTCCTTTCTATCTACCATGTTGTAGGTTGTGATTAATCATAAGGCCTCGAGCACTCCCTTTAATCCAACTCAGTCTTTGGGTTGGGGTGGAGGGTGGAGGTTTCTACCTCCCACTTTCCATCTCCAAGTCCCACCCTACCTTGCTTTGCATTGGTGTGAACCCTTACCTTTTAAGTTGTGCGAAATATAGAGGTTTCTTCCTCTTTTCCTCATGCTTCAAACCCATGTCTTACTTTATCTCTACTCCACCCTTGACTTAGCCTATCCTCTAGGGTGGAGGGCATAGGTAGCACTCCCCCTCCAATCTCATCCAAAACTCTGCATCCTAACTCTACCTTTCAAGACTTAAAAGAAACTCTTTCCTTTCCTTAACCTTGGTCCAAGTTCTTTTGGGTAGAGGACAAAGGACAAAGCTAATACTCCCCCTCCAAACTCATCCAAACCTCTACCTTTTATTTAAACAAAGACTTCCACCAAGGCATAGAAAGGCTTATGGCATATGATAGAGTCTCTGACCAAATAAAGAGACTTAACCAATTATAGAGAGAGGCTTAATTGCCATGATTTAAAACAAACCCAAGACTTAATCTAACAACTTTGGGGGGAAATCAAAGTTGCATACTTACCCATTTGGTTTTCTTTAGATGATCGATTAGGATCATAACTCCCAAGATATAGGTTTTCTCTTTATAAAAATTGATGGAGTTTGTTTGAAATTTTGTTCTTAGTAAAACTGCCACATTGCCACTCCATCTTTCCAAATGTTCAAAAATTGTCACTCCAAGACCTTTAATAAAATCCACTGTAGAAGTTCTAAGAATTGGATCATTACTCTCTTTATCTTTTTTAAAATTTGGCATGCCTTGTTGAGATACTATTTGCCTACTTTCATTTTGTTTTTAAATTTCAATATCTCTATTTCTCACATTCTCAAGTCACCAACCTGAGATCAATCAAACAATTTGCTCCTCTGAAGTATCACTCTTCAACCAAGAAGAAAACATGTTTGCATCCTCTATTTCAGACTCCAATGCAATGCTTCTTTGAGGGTCTATTCTCTCCCACGTAAAGTTTCTAATTGGTCTAGATAGGGTGCAAACCATAGAATTTCGCTACCTAGGTGGCCTTTTAGCAAAATATAACATATGTTCAGCATACAAACACCATCAAACCTGATATTAAATACCATGAAAAGCACGGGGTTTTAATTATAAAGTCAATAAAAAGATAATCTACATCAAAGATTGTGAAAGGCGTGTTTTGTATTTCTTATAAGTAGTCTGCCAAGACAACCAACCAAATTCAGGGGATAAGATAAAAGCAAAGAGGTCTAGTAATCAATTTATCATAAAAATTGTACTATTTAGCAAAGAACCATATAAAACAAACACCATTACAAACTCTACTCAAAATATCTAGAAAGATCTTTTAAATACTATTGACAAGACACCGCATGAACACAATGTTATATACATCATTTATTTTAGTATGATTATAGAGCACCATGTGGATCTACTCTGAATGCAAATGTATCTTCCATCTTCTCATGGTCATCATGTTCATTTTCCATTTCTAATAGCGACCCTTTGATAGTAAGAACTTTTTTTTTCCAAAGAAGGAAAAAGCCTACAATACATGTAGCAAGATCATTGTGTGCAGACAAATGAGATAGCTATATTACAAAACAATCATATTAAGCTAATAATCCGAAAATATAATTACTTATATATAACTTTATGTTGTACAAATCCCAGAACTTCATTAGAGAGCCCAACATACAAAAAATCAGCCAGAGGGTACATATATTAACTAAAATCTGTTACAAAAATTTACATAACATGAAATCAATATTCTGTCAATAATTTGACACAATTCCACATTTGAGTGTTTGTTTATAGACATATCTTTATGCTTGAGCTTATCATCATATAAAAAATTCACCCAATATGGGTTAACACTTGCCACTCTTTGTACAGAAATTGTACTCACCTAACAAAGGTACTTTTTTTTTTCAAAAAAGGAAAAAGCCTACAATACATGTAGCAAGATCATTGTGGGCAGACAAATGAGATAGCTATATTACAAAACAATCATATTAAGCTAATAATCCAAAGATATAATTACTTATATATAACTTTATGTTGTACAAATCCCAGAACTTCATAAGAGAGCCCAACAAACAAAAAATCAGCCAGAGGGTACATATATTAACTAAAATCTGTTACAAAAATTTACATAACATGAAATACAATATTATGTCAATTATTTGACACAATTCCATATTTGAGTGTTTGTTTATAGACATATCTTTATGGCTTGAGCTTATCATCATATAAAAAATTCACCAATATGGATTAACACTTGCCACTCTTTGTACAGAAATTGTACTCACCTATTAGTTTAAAAGCATAAACTTATTGCATCACCATCACCAGTGATCTCCACAAGAACACAATCCATTAGTAAAATGGTGGAAACGATTTGCATCTCTCACAATAATTTCTCGCCCAACAATCTTGCAAATGAACTTAGTGGCATTATGGCAGTCACGACACACACGAAGGTTTTTCATGATACGGATGGGGGTGCCTGGGCTTGTATTGATGATCCCAAAACTAATGGCTAACTTCTCACTATGACTGCATAGAATGTCTTCCTTCATCTCCTCCTCCACATCATGTAGCACAAGATTTGTGTTAGGCACATAACCTGCTTTCTTCATTTGCCCATACAAATTTTCCGACGTTGCATAAATTTTTTCAGATTGAGGATGGGTTTTATCTCTGACGAGGAATGAATGAACCTCTCTATTTACCTCAATAAAACTGCATCCTGGTTGCTTCTTCACTTCCCTTTCTTTCATCATTGTCCTCAACTTTGCAACCTCCTCCCACCTGCCTGCCTCGGCATATATGTTTGACAACAGTACATAATATCCAGCATTATTTGGTTCTAATTTGAAAAGGTGTTTTGCTGCTTGTTCTCCAAGCTCGATATTGCCATGAATTCTGCAGGCCCCGAGCAAGGCCCCCCACACGTTACTCTGTGGCTCTAATGGCATCTTTTTGATAATGTCATGTGCTTCATCTAGATGACCGGCACGCCCAAGAAGGTCAACCAAGCATGCATAATGCTCCAGTTTAGGTGCAAGTCCATAATCCGACTTCATGCATTCAAAGTATTGCCATCCCTGGTCGACTAATCCTGCATGAGAGCAGGCGGTCAAAACAGCAGTGAAGGTGATATGATCCGGCTTTGTGCCTGTCTGTTGCATTTGAGAAAAAAGAGCAAGAGCATCCTCACCATGACCGTGAATTCCATAGGCTAAAATCATTGCATTCCATGAGACTACATCTTGATTCAACACCTTGTCAAACACTTGTCGAGCGATGCTTATATGCCCACATCTGGCATACATGTCCACAAGTGCAGTGCCCACAGCAATATCGGATTCAAATCCACTTCTTATTGCATTACCGTGGATCTGCTTACCTTGTTCTAGAGCCATTAAATCAGCACATGCAGGAAGAACACTAGCCATGGTGATTGAGTTGGGTTTTACTTTCTCAACTTGCATTTCAATGAAGAATGCCAAGGCTTCATGGGGTGGGCCATTCTGGGAATAACCTGCAATGATTGCAGTCCATGACACAACATTTTGTTTAGGCATTCTTTCAAACAGTTTGTGGGCAATGTTAACATTCCCACATTTGGCATACATGTTTACAAGCCCAGTACCCACAACAACATCACATTCAAATCCGCTTCTTATTCCATAACCGTGGATCTGCTTACCTTGTTCCAAAGCCAATAAATGTGCACACGCAGGGAGAATACTAACTATGGTGATTGAGTCAGGTTTTATTCCCTGGACTTGCATTTCATTGAAGAATGCCAAGGCTTTATCAAAATGGCCATTCTGGACATAACCAGCAATGATTGCATTCCATGAAACAACATTTCGTCTACGCATTCTTTCAAACAATTTGCGGGCAATGTTAACAACCCTACATTTGGCATAGAAGTCTACAAGTGCATTGCTAACAACAGCATCAGATTCAAATCCACTTCTGACTGCATAACCGTGGATCTGCTTCCCTTGTTCCAGAGCCAATAAATGGGCACATACAGATAGAACACTAACTGTGGCAATTGAGTCAGGTTTTATTCCCTGGACTTGCATTTCACTGAAGAATGCCAATGCTTCATGGGGATGGTCATTCTGGGAATAAGCAGCAATTATTGAAGTCCATGACACAACATTTTGTTGAGGCATTCTTTCAAACAATTTGTGGGCAACGTAAATATCTTGACATTTGGCATACAGGTCTACAAGCGCATTGCCAACAACAACATCAGATTCAAATCCATTTCTTACTACATAGCCGTGTATCTGCTTACCTCGTTTCAAATCCAATAAATGGGCACATGCAGGCAGAACACTAACTGTGGTGATTAAGTTGGGCTTTATTCCCTGGACTTGCATTTCACTGACGAATGCCAACGCTTCATGGAAATGGCCATCCTGGGAATAACCAGCAATGATCGCATTCCATGACACAACATCTCGTTTAGGCATTCTTTCAAACAGTTTGCGGGCAATGTTGACATTCCCACATTTAGCATACATGTTTACAAGCCCAGTCCCTACAAGAACATCATTTTCAATTCCGCTTCTTATTGCATAACCATGGATCTGCTTACCTTGCTCCAGAGCCAATAAATGGGCACACACATGCAGAACACGAACAACGGGAATTGAGCTGGGTTTTATTCCGTGGACTTGCATTTCACCAAAGAATGCCAATGCTTGATGGTGAAGGCCATTCTGGGAATAACCAGCAATTATTGCATTCCATGAGACAACATCTCGTGTAGGCATTCTATCAAACACTTCGCGTGCATTCTCTATATCCCCGCACTTGGCATACATTGAGGCGAGTGCAGTACCTACAAACACATCCGATTCAAATCCCCTTGCGATGATATCTTCATGAATCTTTCTGCCTGCTTGGAAATTCGATAGTCTGCCGCATGCATTGATTACAGAAATAAATATCGACTTGTCGGGATCTATGCCTGCGCGTTGCATCTGATAGTACATCCTCAAACCTTTGTCCCAGAAGCCGTTCTTTACATAACCTCTGATGGTGTCGTTCCATAAGAGAGCAGTGCTTTGTTTATGTTTGTGTATATCCGTTTGTGTGAATTGGATTTGGTTATCATATGCTTTGGCACATGCTGAAATTTCTCTCGCCTTCTTCACTTGATTCCTACGCCTCTGGTTAACTGCTGCGGCAACAACAATGGAGGTGGGAGTAGAACGACGACCATAGAAATAAAAACAAATATGATAAGAATGCAGAATCGGCGTGTGATGGAAGGAAGTTTCAATAGGTGATGGAAAGGAGGATAGGCATGGAGACGAAGGTAGGAAAAATAAGAACATATCCATCCTATCAGGCAAGGCAAGGGAGGGAGGTCTACCATAACACGCCCATTATTCACTGTAATTTTGCTGCATCAATTACATGTTCATCCCTTTGCTGGAATGTAAATGTTTGTGCGGGACAACATGCATCTCACACCCACACTACTTAAGCCAAAACTCAGCAAGAGCATCACAAGTCTGTTTTGTTTAAAATGTCCTAACAGGATTAGCGGGTGCCTCAATGTATTTTCCTTATCCATCCTTCCACAGGAAAGATTCAAAAATTGGGAGAGCTTGATCCGCTGAATATGAGAGAATATCATGCGTTCCATTTTTCACCGTGCGATTCTGAGAGCAGATTGTTAACGAGCGATTTTTTCAACATTAAACTCGATGGGGAGGATAACAAATAAAATTTTATCTCCCATTTAAGCAATCATTCTTTAAGCTTTTGAGCAATCATAATTGTTGTTGCTCGAGCTTTGAGCTTTCTCAATGTGAAAATCTACATACTACAAATCATAATTTAAAAACATAAAATGTTGATTGTAAAGGTATAAAATTACAATTTTTTTTTGTAATGCATTAAATTTTTGAATGGTGTCATAGTGTATAATTGGAGTGCTTTCACACTAAGAATATGAGTTATTCTTTCAAGGGATCCATGTATCTCCTCACCTTCAATATCTCTTGTAACAAAAAGCCTTAGTTCCACGTTGCGTCTAAAGTGTTTCATGGCATAGGGAGTGCAGTTTTGAAATTAAATTATGAGATCTAACTTAATGAAATATGGATTTATTTTGGTAGTTTTTTATTGGACAATTGCTTGTCATTGATGTCAACCCTCAGAGCATTCGAGATACCCAAGAGTTGTGATTGAGATTGATGGTGAGTTAGTTGTCATTGATATCAACAAGAGTGGTTGATGTTAGCAGATGTGTTGGGTGCATTTGATGAAGTCTACATGAAGCCTTGAAGGTGTGGTCATGAGACCCGAAGTTGTTTGAGGAATAAGGACATGAAGGACAATGCAAATGCAAGTAACAAACTCATGGATCGATAGTCATCGTCATGTTGTTTCCAGTGATAGGTGGTACGCCACGTAGTTCCTCATGGTTGAGGAGTTATGGCCTTGTGAAGTTAGAAGCCTCGAAGAATGGCCAAGAAGCCCCTAGTTGGTTACAAGTCTTTAATGAAAGGGTAAAGTGGTTGTAACAAAAAAGTCAAGAAGCCCCTAATATTAAGGAAACAGGTTACCCAACAAAAGTATAAATACACGTTAAGGAGTCATTCACAAGTACATTCAGTCACTTATTCTAGTGAACTAGTGATCTATTTGGCAAGTTTGCGATGGACAAAATATGAGGTAGCGACAAGTGAGAAGTGCAGGAGTTTTGGAATTACAGAGGAGATGTAGGGTTTTCTATAAAAATCCTAATTGGCTTATCCCCACAGGTCAGATAACTAGTGTCTTGCAAGGCATCCCCGCGGGTTGCACAGTACTTGTCACGCGAGGCCCCACGAGAAAGGAGTTCTTAGTCCTGTGAGGCTAAGACAAATTTGGGGATTATATTGGTGCCAGGCTGCTGAGGACTGAGGAAAGATTACAGGTCAATATTACAGAGTTTCAACTCAGCTACAAGATCAAAGGTAAGTTTTAAGGGTTATGCTTATGTTGTTATGGCACATGCATAATGGTGATGATACATGATTTGGTACACCTTGGTGATGACATGATACCTTGTTAGAAGTAGACTCTTGGCTATCTTGATATCTAATTTGGTATATGTCATGGTTATGGTTTATTATTAGAGACATATCTTTGAGATTTTAATACATGGTTGAAGTTCACACTTGGTATATGGTAGCACATGTATGAGATACACCTCTTGGTGATGTTAGTACTTTATTGAGATACATGGCACATGGTTTGAGGTACATCTTGGTTATATGTTGATGATGTGATGATCATGCCTTTGGTATCTTGTTGAGGCATATGGTATGTGTATGAGGAACCTCCTTGGTGCATGGTGTGAGGCATATTCTTGGTACATGTCTTGGTGACATTGATACATGTTGAGGTACACCTTAGTGATGTTATGGTACATTGATTAGTATCACATCTTGGCTATATTGGTATCTTGGTTATGTTTGAGACATTTCATTGATGATATCCTATGATATGGTACATGGTTGATGTATGAGACAATACATGGTTGATGTACTTGGTGTGGTACATGGTTGATGGTATGGTACAGTTGATGCATGGTATGGTACATGGTTGATGCATGGTGTGGTACAGGTGTTGGTGCATTGTTGATGCATGGTTTGGAACATGTTTTGATACATGGTTGATGCACGGTTTGGTACAAGATTTGATGTATGGTTGATGCATGGTTTGGTATAGGTGTTGGTGCATTGTTGATGCACAGATTGGTACAAGTTTTCAGCACATGTTGGTACATGTGTTGATGCATGATTGATGCATGGTTGATACAGGTTGATGTACATGATTTGGAGATGGTATCCATGTGAGAGGATATGGTTTGTTGATGTTGAGTATCAGCAGTGGTGACAAGTTGATGATGGTATGTCAATGATAGTGACAGGTTGGATACAATGATAGGTTGAAAGGTTGCAGGTTGATGTGACAGTGACAATGACAGTGGAAGTTATTATGGTAGTGATAGTTTGGTATATACTTATGTTTCAGGGCATCAGGGCGAGGCAAAGAAAGGGGGTTGTAGCCTCCTTCCGGACGATGTCGAAGAACACATGGAATTGGAGTTTCCTTCAAGTTGGAACCTGAGAATCATGGGGTTGTAGCCTCCTTCTGGTTGGAGCTAGATAATTCAGGGAGTTGCAGCTTCCTTCGGGTTGGATCCTATAAATAGGGGGTCGTAGCCTCCTTCCAATTGTAGCTAGAGAATTGGGAAGTTGGTGCTTCCAATGAATATATTCTTGACAGTATATAAGAAAACATTTTGTGGTTTTCTCCCATTTGGGTTTCCACATAAATTTTGGTATACTATGTATTTGATGTGATGTTGCATATGTTTATATGCTCATGATATATTGAATGCAAGCATAGCTGATACTTTGATGATATACTATTGATAATATTGAAATTTATATAATGTGGTTGAAAGTGGTAAAAATGTTCATACTGATTCACCCCCCTCTCAGTATTCCAACAATTGGTGTCAGAGTGGGTTCCTTCGAAAAATATTTTAACCATTGGAAGGAACATCATGGAGTACACTATGTTTGGGGTACCACAGTTTGATGGTCAGAATGGTCAGAGATTTGAAATGTGGAGTATCAGGATGAAAACATTTTTAGAGGCACATGGATATGATGTTTGGAAATCGGTTGTTACAAAATATACCACTACTAAGAAATCGAAGACTGCAGCCAAAAAGGAATTGAAAAGAAACCACAAAACAACAATGGATTTCATCCAGGAAGGATTAACCGATCCAATAAGAGAGAAAGTTGGAAAAGGTTCATCAGCTAAAGAACTTTGGGATAAGCTACATAATTTCTAACTTGAAGAGTCTCCCATCACAAAGACAAAAATGTTAAAAAAGATGCAAGAAAAGAAAAAGAAGAAATATGTTCATCATGTCAGACAGATTTATAATAAGAATATTGTGAAGAAGTCATAGTAGATCTTGAAGTAGAATTAATAGGTGCTTTAGATGAATTGACGAAGAAAGGAAAAAAAAAACAAGTCTCTTGAGGAACAATTAGTCAAGAATAATTCTCAAGAAAGTTCCAAAGAATCCCAACAGGTCATCGTGAATCTAAAATATTAGTTAGAAGAATCCATAAGGATTGAAGAAACATACAAAATTCAGATAGAAGAGAAGCAACGTTTGGAAGCCGGAATAGTAGCCCAAAGAAAGGAAGCAGAGAAGAGAGAGAATATTTTGATAGATCATCTCAAGGAAAGATCTAAGGATTTAAACCAGCTTGAAGTTGAGTTTAGTCAACAAGAAAAATGACTTGAAGAAGAAATCATCTCCTTGAAGATCCAACTTGAAGAAGCAAAGATAATGAAAGAAGTCATAAAGATTCAAATGATGAAGAAAGAAGAAGAGGTTGAGAAGCTTGAAGAAGAAGTTGTCACATTGAGAGTTAAAATCATCAAGCTCAGCAAGAACATTGAAGAGAGAGAAACATCCAAATCATCAATAAAGAAAGATGAAGAGAAGCACTCCAGGTTGTTTGAAAGAGTTATGCAGAAGTACTCAAAGGAAGGAATCATGGTCAACAATAATCAAAGAAGAATGAGTATAATATGGATACATCTTCGACAAGATTGTCCACATTCAAGCAACAAAGAAGCTTCAATCATGATGAAGGGATCAACATAAAAGAAGATTGTGATCAACCGAGACATGAATTCAGAAGGACTGCACCGCAACAAATATCATTCGCCCCCAGGTATGTAAATTTATTTTATGGTCATTATTTTAATTGTACTAACTTTGGACATAAAGTTGTAGATTGCAAGGCTTATGGAAGAAATGTTCAAGCAAGAAATGTTTATGTGGCCCCACATAACATTGAATGTTACAAATGTCACAATTATGGTCACATAAATTGGAATTGTAGAAACATGATGATGTCAGGTACATGAAGGTTTGGAAAAGAAAAGAAAGACAAGAAGAGTAGGTGACTAAATAATAGGTCCCAGAGATCACAGGATTTCTGGTAGTGTGAGAAAGAGAAGAAGAGCATAAGCAAGCCCAAGAGATTGTACTCTCAGGAATTGCAGTGAAAGATCATAATGAATCCACAGGAAAAAAATAAAGAAGTCAGAGTTCTGAAAGATGATGAGTCTACAGACGAAGAGGAATATTACTCTACAATAGAGCAAGTATTTTTTCGAGCCATCCGGCTTGGAGACTCCTAGTAAATATGAATATTGAACAGGGGGAGTCTAAGTAACAACTCTACAGATCAGAGAACTATCTTTCAAGCAGTTTGAAGTGCTTGCAAAAATAGATTCATAGCAGCCAGATGGTAGAAGTATAAAATGACAGATTGATCAATTGAGAAGCATAGTTCCCATGTAGATATCAAAGGAATCTCATTGACACACTTTCCAAGTAGGGATATATTCATAACATGTTTGAGGATGTATTGTAGATCAGTGGACATATTTTATTCAGCCTGAGAAACAAAAATATGTGATGATCAATTGCAGTAGAGAATCTTTCATAATAGTACAGTGATAGATGGGTCAACATTATGGACAATTGATTAGCAATGTTATGGACAACATATGACATATGGATAGAGATAGATTTATGAGACCATTGGCAGATCTAGATAGATTTATGGCAGAGCATGTTTACCATTAGAATCCATAGAATCACCGGACAAGTGGAATTGGTTGGTCACAAGAAGACAAACAGTGAAAGGCATAGCATAATAGGGAAAGAGAAACCTTCAGCAGAAGCTATATCATCGAAGGGACATTGTTGAAATTGTATGGTCATTGATGTCTAAACAGTGAACATAACAAGCCATGAAGATTTGAATTCAAGAAATTTCGAATGCTTTTTATATATGTCATAGAATTACAAGAGGAAGCATCAATGGACAATAAGAAGTACTGGAAGAGAGGAAAGGAAACATACACAGGAAGTACCATATTGTTCTACATCTTCCAGAGAAGTCAAGGAAAGAGAAATCATTAGAAAAGAGATCCATAAATGAAGATCAGTAGCATGCAGACAGGAGGAGACATACTAATATGGGGAGTTATCCATTTTTCCATGATGTCAAAGGGAGAGAAAGAGAAATATTCAAGCACATGAAGTCAGAAGAACATTGTTCAGAAAATGTATACCTTCAAGGGGACTCACTATTTGTTATTGATATTAAACAAAAAGAGAAACTTGGAGAGAAACATGAGAAGAGAAACACATGAAGAGAAAGAATAGAACCATGAAGACAGTGGGAGCAACCCCAAAGGGAGATACCCTTTTCCATTGATGTCAAAGGGGGAGAGAGAGAAACATTGATGAGGAGCAATGGTCACGGGGGGAGCATGTATATTGGAGTATGAGTGTTGACATCAATGTTGATGTTTCCATTAATACTAAAGGGGGATATTGTTGGACAGTTGGTTGTCATTGATGTCAACCCTCAGAGCATTCGAGATACCCCAGAGTTGTGATTGATATTGATGGCGATTTAGTTGTCATTGATGTCAACAAGAGTGGTTGATGTCAGCAGATGTGTTGGGTGCATTTGATGAAGTCTACACGAATACTATAAGGTGTGGTCATGAGACTTGAAGTTGTTTGATGAATAGGGACATGAATGATAGTGCAAATGCAACTAATATACTCATCAATGGATAGTCAACGTCATGTCATTTTCGGTGATAGGTGGTACGTCACGTAGTTCCTCACGGTTGAGGAGTTATGGCCTTGTGAATTTATAAGCCCCGAAGAATGGTCAAGAAGCCCCTAGTTGGTTACAAGTCTTTAATGAAAGGGTAAAGTGGTTGTAACAAGAAATTCAAGAAGCCCCTAAGATCAATGAAAGAGGTTACCCAACAAAAGTATAAATACACCTCAAGGAGTCATTCACAAGCATATTCACTCACTTATTCTATTGAACATATTCTAGTGAACTAGTGATCTATTTGGCAAGTTTGCGACGACAAAATCTGAAGTAGCGACAAGTGAGAAGTCAAGAGTTTTGAAATTACATAGGAGAGGTAAGGTTTTCTGTAAAACCCCTAATTAGATGATCCCCGTGGGTCAGAAATCTAGTTTCCCTCAAGGCATCCCCGTGGTTTGCATAGTACTTGTCACGCGAGGCCCCACGAGATAGGAGTTCTTAGTCCTGTGAGGCTAAGACAAATTTTGGGATTATGTTGGTGCCAAGCTGCTCAGGACTGAGGAAATATTACACATCAGTATTATAGAGTTTCAACTCAGCTACAGGATCAGAGGTAAGTTTTAAAAGTTATACTTATGTTGTTATGGCACATGCATAGTGGTGATGATACATGATTTGGTACACCTTGGTGATGACATGATACCTTGTTAGAAGTAGACTCTTGGCTACTTGATATCTGGTTTGGTATATGTCATGGTTATGGTTTATTATTAGAGACACATATTTGAGATGTTAATACATGGTTGAAGTTCACACTTGGTATATGGTAGCACATGTATGAGATACACCTCGTGGTGATGTTGGTACTTTATTGAGGTACATGACACATGGTTTGAGGTACATCTTGTTGATATGTTGATGATGTGATGGTCATGTATTTGGTATCTTGTTGAGGCATATGGTATATGTATGAGGCACATCCTTGGTGCATGGTGTGAGGCATATTCTTGGTACATGTCTTGGTGACATTGGTACATGTTGATGTACACCTTAGTGATGTTATGGTACATTTATTAGTAGCACATCTTGGCTATATTGGTATCTTGGTAATATTGGTATCTTGGTATTATGTATATCTTGGTTACACTTGAGACACTTCATTGATGATATCCTATGATATGGTACATGGTTGATGTACTTTGTTGATGTATTTGGTGTGGTACATGGTTGATGGTATGGTACAGGTTTGATGCATGATATGGTACATGGTTGATGCACAATGTGGTACAGGTGTTGGTGCATTATTGGTGCATTGTTGATGCATGTTTTGGCACAGGTTTTGGTGCATGGTTGATGCACGATTTGGTATAGGTGTTGGTTCACTGTTGAGGCACGATTTGGTACAAGTTTTGGTGCATGGTTGATGCACGGTTTGGTACAGGTTTTGGTGCATAGTTGATGCACAGTTTGGTACAAATGTTGGTGCATTGTTGATGCATGAATTGGTACAGGTTTTGATGCATGGTTGATGCATGGGTTGGTACAGTTGTTGATGCATGATTGCTGCATGGTTGATACAAGTTGATATACATGATTTGGAGACGGTATCCATGTGAGAGGATCTGGTTTGTTGATGTTGAGTATTAGCAGTGGTGACAGGTTGATGATGGTATGTCAGTGATATTGATAGGTTGGATACAGTGATAGGTTGATAGGTTGTAGGTCGATGTGACAATGACAGTGATAGTGGCAGTGATTGTGGTAGTGACAGTTTGGTATACACTTATATTTCAGGGCGGCATGATGGGAAAATGAAAGGGGGTTGTAGCCTCCTTCCAGTTGGTGTAGGAGAACACATGGAGTTGGAGTTTCCTTCAAGTTGGAGCTTGAAAATCAGGGGCTTGTAGCCTCCTTCTGGTTGGAGCCATAGAATTCAAGGAATTGTATCTTCCTTCAGGTTGGAGCCTGTAAATAGTGGGTCGTAGCCTCCTTCTAATTGTAGCTAGAGAATTGGGAAGTTGGTGTTTCCAATTAATGTATTCTTGACAATATATAAGAAAACATTATGTGGTTTTCTCTCATTTGAGTTTCCACATAAATCCTGTTGTACTGTGTATTTGATGTGATGTTGCTTATGTTTATATGCTCATGATATATTGAATGCAATCATCGATGATACATTGATGATATAATGTTGATAAGATTGAAGTTTATATATTGTGGTTAAAAGTGGTAAAAGTGCTCATATTGATTCACCCCCCCTCTCAGTATTCCAACATTTTCTCCATTTTTACTTTTATTTTTATTTCTTTTATACTTAAAAAAACAGTAAGTTTTGTTTTCTCTTTCCTCGTTTTCATTTACTCTATATATCCACCAACTTAGTTGTTTGAGAAGCATTCTCGAGGATTATTCATATTGTTGGAGGAAGTATGATCCAAATTATATTGAGGAGATGAAGGCAGAGATATAACAAGGAAACACATAGATATGTTGCAAGAGGCGCAATAATACACTTAAAATCATATTCTATTTATGACTGTTTGGAATACAAAAGACTGTAAAATGCAAAGCACGCAAGCTATCTAGAATGGTGGTATTTTATCCCTTAAGAGAGAGATGTGTCGGAAAGAAGTTGATTACAAAGAGGCTGAAAATCCTTTTAACATAAAATCATCAATGGGAAAACCCTAACCCCAGAAGATGAAACGTCAAAAGGTTTGTGTGCCCCGTTGTGGTTAGTTGATACATCAACTTCTCGAGGGTGTAACGTTTTCATACGATATTTGTTTAGGGTGTTCTATAGCCCATTGGAAAAGTATATCCGAGAAGTACACATTTTGAATATCCCAAGATTTGTATTTATCTGCATGTGATGCGTTGTCATGTCAAAATAAAATGTCGTTTAGGGCCTCAAAATGGCCTCAAAAGTTTGGGACCTGAAAAGTAGTAGAAAAATTACCAAAATTTGGAACCATTTTGAATTAGTGGAACATGTGGGTGGCCACCAGTATTCACCTGGATTGATCCTCCCCCCTTAGGAATCAATGATCCCCATTGCATCAAGTTCTTCCATCAGATGGGGAAACTTTTGTTGAATCTTACTCTTGATGATCCACTTGCCCTAGTGAAGAATTTGTCTTGCTTTGACGACCCGATAGAGTTGGATGTGTTGTTGGTGGGTGCCCCTCATCTTGGTGTTCATGATCCTATCAATTTTCGCATATTCAATGGAGTCAAGATTTAGTTTTGTAGGGGCAAAGTGCTTGGTCACATCTGAAGTGTCCAGGAGAGGTGGAAAATATGGTCAAAGCAATTCCACATTCAATACAGGGTGCAAGCCAAGGAAAATGGGAATACTTAACTTAAAGGCATTCTCACCCATAACCTTGGTGATGGTGTAAGGCTCGTATTAGAGTGGGAAGAGCTTCTGATGGGGTCTTATGAGGCGATCCTTTTGCAAATGAAACCATATATTATCTCCCACCTGAAACTTGTGTGGTACTCAAAGTTGATTGTGGCGTTGCTTATACTTAGCGTTGGATTTCTTCAAAATATCATGAACTTGTTGTTGGATGTGTTGGATTCGTTTAACAAATTTGACTGTTCAAATAGCCTCAGTGATTCGGGATCTTTTCGTGAGGTGACTTATTAAAGAATTGTATTAAATGAGCATAAACAAAAGTACACCATAAAGAAGGAAAACCTCAAAAGGAAAGAGGCATAATCATGCAATATGAACACAAAGAATTTGATAATGGAGTTCATCCCTACGTCTCTGGGTCCTGCTCTCAAATGGGTAGGTCTTTTTATTAACTCCACAAAAGAATTAGGCAAAATACATCAGTATACCTCATTCTGGAGTTAAGATACAAAATATTTGCTCAGATCACAAAACTAACACCACCACTGCATTCGTGGCGTCATTTTACCTAAAAATGACTATCTCCATGCCTCGATCCAAGTCTAACACTTTCAAGCCCAAAAGACAGCCCTACCTCGGTTTTTGTGCCACTGCTCCTGCAATAAATGACTGGACTACCTCGAAATGTGTGCCAAGTTTGTCTCAAAAACTGTTCCTAATCCATACCGTACAGACGTGCTTGGTCTGCCTCCTCTCTGTTCTGTTCTGAATGCACTGGTGAGCACCCCTTTTTATACAAAGCATAGGCGGTTATGCAAGAAGTGAAGTCATTGGTGGAGTGGTTAGTGGAGGCTAAGTTAGGGAGTTGGTTGGCGGAGGTTTCGGGGTCGAATCCCACAGCCTCCTTTTAATACACATGGTTCAACAAATTTTGGCGGGCTTTGCCAAATATGGCAGAGTGGCTACCAAATATGGTGGACAGTTAAGCGGACTGCTATATTTAGTGGCAGTTGGAATATGCCCCTAAAATGGTGGAACCATCGCCATATTTGGCGGGGTTTTTTAATATATATATATATATATATATATATATATATATATATTAAATTTAGTCACGGGGTGTCATTGTGCATTTGCACGTTGCCACGTGGCATCCCATGACTAGGCCACGTGGGAGCCAATCATTGGCCCACATCACCTCACTTTCACAGTCAGCCTGCCACATCATCTTTCTGCCATGTCAGCCTGCCACCTGTCATATGGATGCCACGTGTCCTGTATGGACTTTACGAATGCCATGTGGCACTTTTTCATTGGTCCACGTGTCGGCTTGAAAAGTCCAAATTTGAGTGACACATGGCAACCTCTGGTGCTACCACATGGCATGATGATGTCACCATGACATGTGTCACCCTCTACGCTTTCCATGTATGTTGTACAGATGTTGACATCAGCAGTACAAATGCTGACTCATCCCTGCTAACTCGCCCAGGTTGACCAAAACTTTGACCGCGAATATATTTTGATCTGTAACTTCTTTTGACGAGTCGTTTGCATCGTTAGAAATATTGCGACGTGCTCTTTGCGATCATGCTGTTTTAATTGAGTTTTGGGAACTTTTGAATTTTTTCCCTTTCTCTACCTGCCGAAGCCATTCTAAGCGTCCTGAGTTGCCTCTGCGAGTTCTGAGTTGTTCTTAGCCTATACTTTTTGGATCACGTCTTCCCACTGAGATCTTTTTGGACCACCAAAAGCTTTCATCAATCAATAGGTAAGTGAGGGAAGATTCCCCTCACTTTGTCCTTCTCTATTCACTTTGCTTTGCTTGGATGTGTGCCCTTTAAGCCTACTAGAAGATAATCAACATCACCCCTATGCAAAGTCCTCATCCTTCTGTCCAAGATGATATCTTCATGTAACTCATCTAAGTACTCAGGTGCAAACTCGTCAACTGAAGGTATTGAAACTTCCTCATCCTGATCCATGATCATGGGAGGCTAAAAAAGTTTCAAGTTCTCTATGTTCACAACTGAATAAATCTACATGTACGATGGAAGGTCTAAACGAAAAGCATTAGTGTTGCTTTTCTCCAAGATAGTGAAGGTTCCATATTGGATGGGCTTGAGTTTCTTGCCTTCACCCTTCAATCATTCCTTGTTGATATGAATCCATACCTGGTCTCCAACCTGGAACTGATGATCAACCCTGTGCTTGTCATGCCCAACTTTATACTGTGGTTGACTCTTCTCCAACTATTCCCTGACTACCTAGTGTATCTGTTGAATCCTTTGGATGAACTTGCGGGCTCTATCCTTTGTTCGTTCTTCATTCACGTCAACATATATCCCATACATCAAGTCCAAAGGAACCTTTGGTAGGTATCCAAAACAAATCTCAAAAGATGAACTCTGAGTGGATGAATGTAAATCTCGGTTATAAGCATGTTGTACATAGGTTATCTGTTCATCCCATAACTTAGGATGCTTGCGGCAGTAACCTCGAAGCAAAAGTACCATTATTATGTTTACCACCTATGTCTTTCCATCGGTCTATGGATGGAAAACAATGCTCCTCTTCAATTTGGTGTCCATCATTCTCCACAAGATAGTCCAAAATCCCCCAAGGAATCGAGTATCTCGATCCGAGACAATGGACGTGGGTAACCCAAATTGAATCCAAACATACTGAAAAAAGAGATTAGTAGCCTGCTCAACAGTTATCTTCTTTTTACATGGCTGTTAAGAACCAACCATCAATATAGCATAGAAAAACCTCAGGAAAAGTACTCAACGCCTTGAAAAAGAGATAATTTCAGATACTAAGCCTTTTCGAGGGGGTAACCTCCTTTTACCCCACTTAAATGTTCAATTCCAAGATGATTCAAAATGAAAATGTCTCCTTGGTATATATAGGAGACTAGGAGGTATAATTACAAATAATGGCCTAAAGCCGACATAATTAAAATAACATTACTAATCTAAATTACAACTAATGGCCTAAAGCCGACATAAATAAAATAGCATTACTAATCTAATATGTCCCAATTAAGGGGTAATGAGCCAATATTAGGGCTTAACATGCCCCTCCCCTTGAGACAAGTGTTGTCCATAATGCTTGAGTAACTCTGGGTGCTTCTGTATAAAAGACTCATCTTTCCAAGTGGAATCTTCAGCTGGTAGTTTCCTCCATTTAATGAGATACTCTGAAATGGATCTATTCCTCAGTTGGCGAATTCTTGTGTCAGTGATGGCTTCAGGCTCCAATATGATTTTTCCTTCCTCGTCAAGTTCTGGCAATA
>ML786213.1:346444-365252 GCA_009831015.1 Picea engelmannii | reverse complement strand
GTGGCATGTTGGCCAAATATCACTTTTGAGTCTTGATTTTGAGGTGGTTCTTCTAGACAATATTTATTCTGTTATATCTCCCAAGTTTCGGCCCTTCTGGGTATGAAACTTTCCTTTAGGTAGTTCTCTGATATTTCTTCTCTGCAATTCCACAGGTCTGATCAAAATTGGATGTGCCAAGTGGAATTTACGATAACTTTCCCACAACTTTTTGATTTTTGGCCTTTCCAGGAGATCTCACTTGTATAGTGTTCCGCGCACAAAATAATTGATATAAAATTCTGAAACTCACACCCAAAATACTACAGACTGTCCAAGATCCAATGCAACCAGTCCCACCCAATTTGGATACTCTAGGAAGAAGTTATAATTGTTTTACCTGGAACACCTTCTTGAGACTAGCCAATAGGACTAGTCAGATACCCTATCTTACACAAGGTGTATCTACAAATTTAAGATGATACAGAAGCTGAAATTTTTACCACAAATAGAAAACTAATTTCTTTAAATGGTCTCCAGAGGGAAGGGTCTGAAACGTTACAGAAAAGTTTTTATAGCGAAAATGTCTCAATGACTCATTTCAGGATGATTTTATAACCCTATCTTGTACATGCTGTATCTCTGAAAGTATAAGGCCTCAGGAGCTGAATTTTGAACCCAACGTACCTTGATCCGTATTCTAAATACCCTCCAAGTGGTTCCTTCTTAAACGTTGTAGAAAAAAAGTTATAGCGAAAATGCCACGGTGTCTCAGATGTAGCAGCAAAACCCCAAGACCTTGAGCTCTGATACCATATGTTAAGAACCAAACATCAATATAGCATAGAAAAACCTCAGGAAAAGTACTCAACGCCTTGAAAAAAAGATAATTTCAGATAATAATCCTCTTCAAGGGGGCAACCTCCTTTTACCCCACTTAAATGTTCAATTCCAAGATGATTCAAAATGAAAATGTCTCCTTGGTATATATAAGAGACTAGGAGGTATAATTACAAATAATGGCCTAAAGACGACATAACTAAAATAAAATTACTAATCTAAATTACAACTAATGGCCTAAAGCCGACATAAATAAAATAGCATTACTAATCTAATATGTCCCAATTAAAGGGGTAATGAGCCAATATTAGGGCTTAACAATGGCATCAAGATACACATATTGTTGAATCTATCCACTACAACATACAAATAATCACGACCCCCTTTGGTCATTGGTAAACCCCCTACAAAATCCATGGATATGTTTTCCCATGGATGGGATGGAACAATAAGTGGTGAGTATAGCCCCAATTTTCTATTAGTGGGCTTACAAGTAGAACACATCACACACCCCTTTACATATTTAGTTACAATTGCTTTCATTTGAGACCAATAACAAAACCTCTACAAATGAGCCATATTTTTTCCTACCCCAAAATGCCCAGACAAAAGAGAAGTATCATCTTCTCGTATCACATGGACTCGTTCACTTGTAGGAATACATAGCTTCCCAAGATGATAGAGTAATTTTCCCTGCAAACAATAGTTCTCTACCTGTGCACCATGGGTTAGCTTCTCATATACATTTTAAAAATCTTCATCGATGGCATATTGCTCTACATAGCTATCATGAGATAAAGAAGTATTCTTCAAAATAATAGAAGCAACAATTGGAGGTCTAGAAAGCATATTGGCTACCTTGTTACTTGTACCCTTCTTGTACTTGATTACCAAATGAAATTGTTGTAAAAAACCCATCCATCTGTAGTGTCGAGATTGTTGCAGTTTGGTTTGCACTTGAAGATACTATAAGGGTCGGTGATCTGTATGTATGATTGTTTCCTTCCCTAACAAGTAGTGCTTCCATTTCTTTATGCTCTGGACTAATGCATACAACTCTTTATCATATGTAGGATAGTTAACAACAACTTGGTTAAAAGTTTCAGAGTGGTAACAGATAGGCTTATGATATTGCATCAATACTGCACCCATGGCGTATCTGCTGGCACCTGTCTCAATCTCAAATGGTTGTTGAAGATTCAACAGTGCTAATACTGGTGCGGTACTGATCTTCTCCTTCAAAATATCGAAAGCTTTTTGTTGCTTTCCTTCCCACTGAAAAGTGTTCTTCACACTGGTTAAGGCATGCAAAGGAGCTATTATAAAGGAGAAGTTGGGAATGAATCTCCTCCAATACTGGACTGCACCCAAGAAGCTCTGATCTCAGTTACACTTTTTGGCTCAGGCCATTTTACAATTACTTCAATTTTGGAAGGATCAATCTTTAATTGTCCTCCTCCTACAATATGACCTAAGTACACAAGTGCAGTCTTGCCAAATTCACATTTCGACATTTTCATGTACAACTTTTCCCTTTGCAAAGTATCCAATACTTTATTTACATGCCTTACATGTTCATCCCAAGTCCCGCTAAAAATAAGAATGTTGTCTAAATATACAATCAAAGAGTTATCCAGGAAAGGCTGGAATACATCATTCATCACACGCATGAAAGTTACAGGAGCATTACAAAGCCAAAATGACATAACTAACCACTCAAACAATCCTTGTTTTGTTTTAAAGGAAGTTTTCCATGCATCCTGTTTTGCAACCCTGATTTGATGATATCCACTGCGCAAATCCAACTTAGTGAAATAAATAACATTCTTCAACTGATCAAGTAAATCATCTATACGAGGAAGAGGGTATTGATTTTTCACCGTGATTTTATTCAAATCCTGGTAATCGACACACATTCGCCACGTGCCATCTTTCTTTGGCACCATCACGATCGAAGAACCACAAGGAGATGCACTAGGCCTGATGACCCCTTGATCCAATAAGCCTTGTACCTACTTCTTGATCTCTGTTATCTCCACAACCAACATCCTGTACATTCATACATTAGGAAGAGGAGAATCATGTCGAAGATGTATCTCATGTTGGATTTCCCTCTTAGGAGGTAATCCATCCGGTTCCTGAAAAATATCATCATACTTAGAAATGGTATCAATTAATTCATTTTTATGAGATGGATCACACCCTTGGAAACTGTCAGCTGTCCCAACATCTTTCTCTTTGATGACCATGAGTACATATCTATTATTAGTGGTTATGAGTCTTTTCATTTTCCTTGCACTAATAATTTTTGTATTTACCCTCATGTTGTGAGCTCTAACAATATATTCCACTCCCCCCTTAGTAAGGTGGTATTTGTTCTCATGATGAAAGAAGACTGCTTTTCTATCATAAAGATAAGGACTTCCCAACACTATGCCACATATATCGAGTGGTACAACATCCAAATCCACTTCATCAATCAACTTTGAAGCAATAGCAAATCTGATCCTACATTGTTTGGTGACATTAAGTTTTACTTCATCACATACCCAACCAAGAGGATAAGGCTTCGGATGTGGTTTTGTTTCAAGACCCATCTTCTTGACAAGTGCTTCAGATATTAAGTTTACTTGGGAGACATAATCAAATAATGTATCTATCTTAGTATGTTTAGATACAACTCGTATACGAAATAACTCATTCCTCTTTCATTCATCAATATGAGATTAATAATTGGAACTTGAGCTAGCATGAAGGGAATCCTTACCTTGTACTCCAGCCACTATGATATTTCCTTCATCTCCTAAATAGGAACCAAGATCTTGTTGAACTATAGCAACGGTCTTCGTCTTCCCCTTTCCACCGAACTGTTTCGGTTTCTTTTATGGATGTAGCTTCCAACAATGTTCTTCATCGTGACCACTCCTCTTGCAATGAGTGAAAGATGGTTTTCCTCCTTCTCTCGTTATTGTAGCGGTCTTCTTGTCCTTCATTTTGAACTTCTTGAAAGTATTTTGTGGGAAATTGGAAGGTTTCTTTGTGGGATCTTCTTGAACATGTTTCCCCCTGTTCTCAACATGAGTGGCTTGCACACAAACTTCGTCAAGACTTGTGGGGTTAAACAAGAGAAAAGTATGACAAATATAACTGTGAAGTGCTCCAATATACTTCATTACAGGTTCGTAAGAATCCAAAGGAATATTCAATGCAAGAGATTTCTTCCTAAATCCTTTTGTGAAACTTTGTACAGTCTGACCTTTACTCTGCCTTAAAGTTTTCCATCCCATCATTTCTTTATGTAAATACCCTAATGTATAAAACTGCTTCCTTATCTCTAATTTAGATTCCGACCATGAGGAAATAAGATTACCACACTTACTTATGTCCTGTATCTTGCTCTCCCACCATACGAGAGTGGTGCCTTCCAATCGAAGAGAATCCAGTTTCACTTTAACTTCCTCTTCGTCAATATGCTAAACACGACAATATACTTCAACCTGTCGGATCCAATTATCTATTTTTTCAGGATTAACATCTCCATTAAGCATAGGTAAAGAAAAATTTACATCAATATTTAATAATGGTTTCTTAAAAGAGGCTTTATGGCTAGAATGATGAGAGTGATGAGAATGCTCAGAGGAAGAAGAACTAGAAATTGAAGGCGAGATGGAGGCTCAAGAGGGCCTCCTCCAGCCCCTTGGTTTACCAAAGCATCATCATCTGCATGTTCTTCCTTTTTCTTCCCTTTCTTCTTCATCCTCTTCTCGTAATATCCATACATTCATTTGACCATTTCTGACATAAGATAAAATACCATGTGAAAGTATTTCTCATGTTCATCGTGCTTATCCTCTTTTTCCATCTTTTTCCTTCGGGATGCATGAACAACTTCGGGATTGAAATTATTAAGAGTTCCTTCACCCTACTTATTCTTGGCCCTAGTAAGAATTCATACTCAACAATTCAATTCAAAGACGACTGCTCTGATACCAACATGATCCGAGATCTTTTCGTGAGGTGACTTATTAAAGAATTGTATTAAATGAGCATAAACAAAAGTACACCATAAAGAAGGAAAAGCTCAAAAGGAAAGAGACATAATCATGCAATATGAACACAAAGAACTTGATAACGACATTTGTCCCTGGTGGACTATGTCTCCAGGTCCTGCTCTCAAATGGGTAGGTCTTTTTATTAACTCCACAAAAGAATTGGGCAAAATACATAAGTATACCTCATTCTGGAGTTAAGCTAGAAAATATTTGATCAGATCAAAAAATTGACACCACCACTGCGTTCATGGCATCGTTTTACCTAAAAATGAGTGTCTCCACACCTCGATCCGACTCTGACACTTTCAGGCCCAAAAGACACCCCTGCCTCAGTTTTTGTGCCACCACTCCTGCAATAAATGACTAGACTACCTCGAAATGCATGCCAAGTCTGTCTCAAAAACTATGCCCAATCTGTACCGTACGGACGTGCTTGGTTTGCCTCCTTTCCATTTTGTCCTGAATGCACTGGTGAACACCCCTTTTTATACAAATCGTAGGTGGTTATGCAATAAGTGAAGTCGTTGGTGGAGTGCTTAGCAGAGGCTAAGTTAGGGCATTGGTTGGCAGAGGTTCTAGGGTTGAATCCCACGGAACTCCTATTAATACACATGGTTCAACAAATTTTGGTGGGCTTTTCCAAATATGGTGGAGTGGCTACCAGATATGGCAGATGGTTAAGCAGACTGCTATATTTAGTGGCAGTTGGAATATGCCCCTAAAATGGTGGAAACGCCGCCATATTTGGCGGGGTTTTTTAATATATATATATATTAAATTCAGTCACGAGGTGTCACTGTGCATTTTCACGCTGCCATGTGGCAGCCCATGATTGGGCCACGTGGCAACCAATCATTGGCCCATGTCACCTCACTTGCACAGTCATCTTGCCACATCACCCTTCTTCCATGTCAACCTGCCACCCGTCGTACAGATGCCACGTGTCCTGTACAAATGCCATGTGGCACTTTTCCATTGGTCCACATGTCGGCCTGAAAATTCCAAATTTGAGTGACATGTGGCAGCCTCTAGTGCTGCCATGTGGCATGTTGACGTCAGCATGACATGTGTCACCCTCTACGCTTGCCACGTATGTTGTACAATCGTTGACATCATCTGTACTAATGCTAACATCAACAGTACGGATGCTGACTCATCTCTGCTGACTGGGCTAGGTTGACCAAAAATTTGACTAGGAATATCCTTCGATCCGTAACTTCGTTTGACGAGCCGTTTGCATTGTTAGAAAGCTTGCGACACGCTCTTCGCGATCATGATGTTTTAATTGAGTTTTGGAAACTTTGAATTTTTTCCCTTTCTCTTCTCGCTGAAGCCATTCTGAGCATCCTAAGTTGCCTCTGCGAGTTATGATTTGTTCCTAGCCTTCTCTGGATCCTTTTTGGATCACTCAATTAGAGAATGGGAGGAATTTTCCTGTGCAACTACAATGGGTAGAGATATGTTAATGGGAGCCAATGGCTGGAACCCCAAGCACACCAGAAAAGTGTTGTGTCTAATAGATTTGTAGAGGGATCCATTGTAGCTATGTTCAACATAAGGAAGAATATCATCCCATGTGCATGGATGTTTGAAATTGTACATCCTCGGGATATGAACAATCATTTTGTTAACAACCTTTGTTTATCCATCAATTTGTGGGTGGAAGGTAGTCGATTTGGTTATTTGGGTGCCCATCATTGACTATAGGATGGACCATAAAGTACTCATGAACCTACTGTATCAATTTGAAAGAATGATCTGCGAGAGCCCAAAATGAACACAAACATGTTCAAATAAGAGCTTAGTGGTGGCCTTGGATGTGATACTCTTCTTGTAGGGATCCAAAATTGTCATCTTAGAGAATCTATCAAAAACCACGAAGACGTAGTCATTACCATGCTTGGTTGAAGGTAGATCAGACATTTAATCAATGGAGATGGACTCCCAAGGCCCTTGTTTCTTGATGGAGGGTTTGGAAATGGCACAAGAAGTGCAGAATATGATATACTTGTAGACATATTATCGAAGCTTCAACCAATAAAAATGTTTTTACAGTGCTTCCATTGTTTTGTCCACGCCAAATTTTCCTACCTCCCGAATGTAATGAGCTTCCAAAATCAACTTTTCACACTCACTTGAAGGAAAACAAAGATGAATTAGATGACATAATAGTCCATCCTAGAGATGAAATTATCGAACCGGTTTTCCTACGCTCAATTTCTAATAGGTAGCATCAAATTTAGAGTCATTGTTGTATAATTGTGGCCATTCGAAGGTCTCATTCCCACATGAGTTAAGAACTATGGTTAGCACTGCAGTCGAGCATTGATTGAGGTAGTCTACAACATGGTTGGTGTTTCCCTTCTTATACTTGATGTTCAAGTGTAATTGTTACAGGCATGTGGACCAATTTTGATGGCGACCATTCTGTAACTTTCCTTGAGTATGCATGAATTGCAGAGGCCTATGATCAATGTGGATGATCGTTTCAGTTCCCATAATGTAATTCTTCCATTGTCAACATACCTCCACAATGGATTACATCTTGTTGTCATAGGTGGGGTATCTGGGATAAACATCAAATATAGTTTCACTGTAATAGGCCACCGGATTCCCATGCTAAGTGAGGACAACATTGATAGCATAATTTGAAGCATTTTCCTCAATCTTAAATGGTTGTTGCAGGTCTGGTAGAATAAGGATTGGCATTGAGCAGAGGTAGAATTTCAAATCCTCAAATGCTTTATGTTATGACATGACTCAAACAAACTTGGCCTTGGCTCCACCCTTGGTCACCTGGGTTAGGGCCTAAGCGATATGAGAGAACCCCAACACAAACCTACAGTAGAAGTTGGCGAGACCCAAGAAGATACAGAGCTCAGTCGGATAATCGTGGATGACTTGGATCTTGGTTGGATCCACATGCACACCATGACCATCCATGATGTAACCCAAATATTGGATTCTCTACATGCCAAAGGAACACTTCTCCAAATTGGCATATAACTTATATTGTCACAGGGTGCCTTAGACATGTTGAATGTGCTTCAAATGTTCCTCCCAAGTTTTGCTAAATATGAGGATCTCATCCAGATATATGACCATAAAGGAGTTTGTGAATGGACGCAATATATCATCCATCATCTGCATGAATGTGGTCGGGGAATTAGTTAAGAAGAAAGGAATGACCAACCACTCAAAGAGACCTTCTTTAGACTTGAAGGTTGTCTTCCATACATCAGTTTAATCAATAAGTGCCTAGTGGTAGCATGAATTCAAATCAATCTTACTGAAAAATGTGGCACCCTTGAGCTGATCTAAAAGATCATCAATCTAGGGGATTGGGTATTGGTTCTTGACTATGATATTGTTCAAGGCTCTACAATCACTACAAAGTCACCATGTCTCATCCTTCTTCTATGCCAAAACAATTGGACTCCTGCAAGGTGAGGAGATTGGTCTAATGTGACCCTTCATAATTATCTCTTAGATATGGCATTTGATTTCTTCATTCTCCATAATTGAACACATGTATACATGGTCGTTAGGAAGAGGAGCACTGAGTGTCAAATCAATTGAGTGTTTTACTTGATGGTGTAAAAGCACCCCATTAGGTGATGCAAATATGTCTTTGTGCTCTTCTACTATCTTGTCCACCTACTGATGTTGTTTAGAGAGACTTTGTGCATAGGTTTTGGCAGTTGCAGTGACCTTCCGTTCACCTTGCAGTGACCATAAAGAGGACAAATCTCCTGGTCTGAGAAACCACCTTTCTACAATGCTTCATGGAGATCAAAGAGATTGTAGTAGTTGGGACTACCTCTGGTACCATGTAGAGTTGACCTCTCAAATTAATAACGACACTATGGGGTCTAGATTCATAAATATCATGATGCTTCCGCATATATGGTTGTCCTAAAAGAACATCACAAAATTCAAGGGGGGAAACATCACACAATATCTCATCTTTGAAAGGTTTGATTTTGTAGTGCATGCAACATTACTAGCTGAAGCGGATGTCTCATCCCTGGTTGAGCCAACCGATGGTGTATGGTTGAGGGTACATCATCATTGTTAGGTTCAACCTCTTGATGACCTATGTTGAGATTAATTTCTTCTGGATACCACTGTCAACAATGAAAATGGAGTGGGGTCCCATTCACCCACATATGTGAGTGGAAGAGGAGCTCCCCTTCTTCATACTCCTATAATTCCCCTGGCTATACCTTTGTGGTAGCGATGGTGACACTAGGTTCTACATCAATGATTCATTTTCCCTTATCCTATTCTGAATCAGATTCTAAGTTGGTATTCGACTCTGAGGCTTTCGTCTCAACCAAAAATGACTGTTGGAGCGACATTCATCAGTGTTGTGTCAAGGGATTTTGTGGAACTTGCACCCTTTCTAGTGTCCTTCAAATTTTCGTTACTCTTCTTTACTTGTGGCTTCTATTGGTTTTCTCAGGGCTGGCCACCCTTGCTATGGACTTTTCTTTGGGAGTTAGGGCCACCTTTACTGTGATTTTGCTGTGATGGTTTTGCATAACTAAAATCTCACTTATTCTTTTGCTTGAACTTTTGCTCGATCTTGAAAGTGTATTGGTAAGAATCTCCCAGTGAGGAGCTGTCCAGGAACTTCATATCTATTTGGATGTACCTATGTATGCCATTGTGTTACTTCAGAACCAGGTGTCACTTGGAGTCTTTAATACCCAACTTTGTGTGAAATATATGGAAGATGTTGGCGTACTCTGGAACCATCTGGTCTCTCTCCTGATGCATAGTTTTCCATCTTGTGTATTGGTCATCATATTATCCAAGAGGGTAGTAATGCTCCTTGAGGGAATCAACAAAATCCTCCCAAGTGGGTCCTAGCACAAACATTGCAGACTCGTCTCTAGCATGTTGCTCACAATAAGTCTCCCACCAATCTTTGAAACAAGGAAGGGATTTAAGGAGAGCGAAGGTCAAAGGTGGTCAATGATATGTAGCAATGAATGGGTCGAGGGTGGTCAATGACCATGAGTTGGTTTTCATATCCAATAAGGTTTGCACAAAAGATTGAGAGTGGAGTTTGGTTTGATCCTTAAAACCTAGATTTTATGAGATAAATTTATTCGTTATTTTATGAGTTACATTTGTCTTATTAGAATTTAATGCATGATTTTAAAACATAAACACCCATCATAAACATAATTTTAAATCAAATCTTTTACAAAATATCATTTAGACAAATTAAAGGGTTTCTATTCTTCACAACATTTTTCTAAGGAATACAAACCTACAATCCCAGGGATACCTTGTATATCCTAAATGAAACTTTTTTCTCAAATATAAGTTAAAGAATATAGAGGTATAAAAACCACCTACAAGTTTATATGCCACTCAAAGATGTTTTTCACAAGAAATTCATATTCAGGGGAAAGGGCTTTAAAGGTTGTATTTGCATTTCGAAATCTCTCTATTGTTTCAACTTCACAATCAAACTTCAAACTCTAATTTTAAAGTTGGGTATGCATTCCTTGATGATTCCAAGATTCCCATCAGGTTTCCCTTTTCTTATATCTATTTTCAGAGAACTTTAAAATCAATATTTCATATTATCATTTGAAATAAAACAAAATGTTTGAAAATTCAGATTTCAATCATAAGTCGGGAATAGAGTGAATTTGGGTTTTTCTTATCAAATAAAACAAGATGTTCGAAAAGTCTCATTTTAAGGATAAGCCATGGATAGAGTGGATCTGTATTTTTATTATCAAATATATATAGACACACAGGATTAGAAAAAATTAAGACTTCATAGCCTTTATAGTTGTCTTCACTCTAATGTTTTGTACCAAATATTTACGTGTTCAAACAATAGATATTTCTCAGTCATGTAATCTAATGGGATCAACCAAGATTTCTTGAGATCATATTCTTGGCCTTACTTTCTCTGGAACCAGGCCTGGAATTTGACATCCCACAAGATGTTTTTTTTTTTTTTTTTTTAGACGTATTTGACATGTGGATACAAAAGCCACTCATCAACACTTATCGACATAAAAATATGAACCCATCAAATTGATGTTCTTCTCATAGTGTACCCGTCATAAATTTTAGGTACTTAGTTTACTATAGATATAGTGTGTAACCTACCTAGGTTGGGAAGTGACAGGAGTTGGACATGGGTTTGTTGGAGGAGTAAAGATAATAGTAAACAAAATTTAATTAGTCCCAAACTCCCAGTCCACATACAGTGTTAATGGTTAATTGAAGAAACCATATATTGGAGAAAAGTATGGGTTCGTCCTTCCTTAGCACACAAAAATGCTCTTCCTCCATTTTGAAACTATACCTTTAGGAAGGCAGGGGGATGCCCCACTTTCTTAGTAAGCTTGAAGTGGAATGCTTAGCCAGGTATATAATTTTGGAACTCAGGTATTTTTGTAAAATTTTACACTCATGAATCTGCATAAAACGTAAAATGATGAGCATGAAAAATGAATGTCTATCATCAAATTTTCACTTGACAGTCGGGATAAATTTGAAATTCCAAGCCTATCTGGAACATAACGAGTGGGGAAAAGCATTTAGGAAAACAAAGATGAATGTGACCCTTGTTACTCTGTCTAACTTGGCACTCACTAATTTCATGAGGTAGGAACGAGAAATTGAGAAGAAGCAACAATAAGAGACAACATAAGCATGGAAAAAGAAACTAGATGCAGAGCATAAACCTGTGCTCACTAAGGCACTTAAACAATTGCGGAGGTTGGATGAGGTGGTAGGCATAAATTAAACCCTTTGGACTTGTTATCGTGTAATTTGTACTTATGCCAAATCCCAAGATAAGTAACCCAAATTGATGTAACAACATGATATCTCACCACTGTCACCTCGGTGAGAAATCCCCACTTTTAGGGATAGAAAATTCCCAACCCAAGGGAGGCGTCGTCGATGACCTAAAGGGATAGGTAAGCTAAGGGTATGGTTAAGATATACCCCCCTCTCACCGGTAACCCAAGTCGAGAATGTATATGTCCGAGAAATTGAGGCAAATAAGAGTATTTGGTGTACCTTCCCGGAACAAGAACAATATAGCATGTATATAGCAATTTCCAAGTACAAAGATGATAATAAGACCTCAATAGACAATAGACAATCAAACTATATATTGGCTGATATAAAATTGCAGTAATTTATCAGTTTACAAAAACAATATTTTTTTTTTAATAACCAAATAATTAGTGCTCATAATTGCAAGAAAGTACAATGAAAACTTAGCATTTATCAAGTAGATTATTTAAAAATTGTCACAAGCAAATTATGAGTAAATTAGCTATGAGTTAGGTTAGTGTATGCAGAAAATTACAACAGTTAGTATGATTGTAGCAATGTTTTGCAACAACAACAATTAGATTAATAATTTAGGCTAAGTTAGGGTTAAATATAGCTAGTAAAGGCTTGAGAGAGTAAAGTTTGAGTGTTTGTTTGACCAATCCTTCACAAGAGCAATAGAAATCAATGTCTTTTTGGATTATGGAGTCAATTACAACAACAACAAATAACTTGGAGAAATACATGATAATAATGTCTAAGGAAGGATAAATAAAGTCTTGAGGTGTTGGCACTTCAAGGCCTCAAGCTCTAAGTCTCAAAGATGGAATTTTGGCTAGAGTGCAAGTTCTTATGGGCTCTAGCGAATTCCTCTTCTCCTTGGACACTTGAAAAAGCATTATGAAACAAGCTACTAGAATAGGATTCCCAAAGTGATAGGACTTTATGGATTTAGGAACCGAATATAGACAAAGATTTTCTTGACAATTTAACAAGTGGAAAGATATGGAGAAGGAAGAATCACCTTATGCCCCTTCTCCTAGGGTTTCTTAGCAAGCAATTTCATAATATTAAACACGAACAAGTAAAATATACCATAAACATTCAAAGCATGAAGATAAATTGCAGATTTTACTTACTTCACCAAGAATAATCAAGCATAAAACACCTAGTTGCGGAAATTTCCACCAAAATCATCAAAACGCATCAAAAGCATGTACTCCAAGAGGTGTGTCTTAGTACAAATTTCATCCAATAGCTCCAATAGGGAGAAAATTTCAGACCTCCCCTCTTGTGAGAGGAAAGTTATATGTAAAAATGAATTTGAAAAGGTGTATTTATATCACCTTTTTCCCTCAAAATGTCAACCTAAAAATATAACAGGGCTGACCTTACAAAATTGCCCTTAAAATTAGATTTTAATAAAATTACATCAAAAATCCCTCAAAAGGGTGATATCATTCCCTTCTAGGGTGATGTTAGGCTCCCACAAGGTGACGTTGAGGCTAGAGAGTGAAATGTTGGGCCTCCAAAGGCCACATACCATCCCACATGTGCTAAGACATTGTGCCAAGTGTCCTCTTCCATCAATCTTCATCCAACAAGACCTAGACCTCTCCATGGTGATGTCATGGGCTAGGTGGGTGATGTTCTAGGCCTCCAAAGGCCAACATCCAAGTGGAACATGTGAGAGCTCTTCATCTAGCCATGTCAAAGTGCCTCCAAAGGAAACACCCTTCTTCTTCACTGTGAATGCGATGATCACAATATTTCCCCAGACATGGGGTCTCTGCATCTATCCTTTTGCTCGAAAGCCCCCATGAAGGTTTGAACAGGTCATCTCCTCATGAATACTTGTCCATCGAGAAAGGTCCTGCAAAGACAAATGAATACGCCCTCCAAAGGCCCATAAGTCACAAGAATCATGCCAAGTAAGCCACATCCAATAATAGAACCACTCGAACATGTTCATCAAACCCCCCTTTTCAAACTAAACAAATGCTCAAAGACCTCATACAATTTGTCAAATTTAAGTGTGAGAGGGGTGTCAAGGCATCCTATTGGGCCAGTCAATCCCCAAGTCAATGGTGTTTCCCAAGGGAAACCCATCTAAGCCATGTATGAGTGTGAGGTGAAGTGGGGTAAAACTTATGGGCATGGGGTTCATGACATACAAGGGTTCGTATGATCACATTTATGGGTTCCTTTGTAGAGGGTGTGTTGCACCTTCATTTTCAATGCAACCTTTTTCCAAGCTCGTTTATTGCCAGTAATTAATTAAAGTCCAAAAAAATGGGTACTATAAGACATGGAAATAAAAGAGTACCACAACGTCACTTGAAGCTAGAGGTACACAGAGTGCCATATGCATGGAAATAAAGGGACACCGCATATGTGTACACACATCAACAAGTGGGACAACTATATAATGTGAGTTTGCTTTTGCAGGTCTTTTCATTCTTTTAGGATAAACATTTCATTATTCTCAATACCTCTTGGGTGAGCATATAGAAGGTTATGATTTGGATTTTATCTGTTTCCAGCTACATTTCCCTTTGGGTCTTCATCCCCTTCTTCGCATGAAATGAGGTATAATCCCTTCTTAGGTCAGTACACCCAAAAGTCCCAAAAGGTGAGGAGATGAAAGGGAAGAAGTATGGAAAGTGTTAAGTATGATTGAGAATGGTACAATGAGTGTGCAAGGAACCCCCTAGTAGCACCCTATTCTCGAGGGTGACCAACTTACTAGGACAGAATGACACCCACCAAGGTTAAATAAGGAAAATAGTATAATTTCCAAGCAAACGTTTTGTAATCAAGAAAGAATTATTTGCAACATATTCAAATGCTTCAATTATTAGGGCGACACTTACCATGATACCGTACTTATTACCTCATGAAGCAAGACCTCTTTTCCTCTAGGGCCAGGACGATGTGGTGAACGTTTCTCTATTGTTGGTAATGTATGGTGATGCATCAATGAATAGGAGGGGCCCTGAGGGGCTATGCTAGTCAATCTGGCTCTCGGAACTCCATGTCTTCTACGTATGGGCCTCAAGACATGATATTCATAGTTACCACTAGTATGAGGGGGTAACAGGGCCAAATTTAAAAATGCTAAGGGGATCATAGCTCCATAGGAGAAATCCCTTGATACACAGATTGATAGTTTCCAAGAGGAGTATAACAAATTCTACCAAGAAGCCACTGCTATTGCAAGAGATACAAGATGAATGAGGCTAATAGTCTCTCCCTGTGACCGGAAGCCATGGAAGATCAAAATAATTCACTGTGGAATACAACATAGGAGGTCAACAAGAAGACACGTGGACACTTCACTTTGGTTAAAAATGAAAATCAGGATGAGGAAACCAACTTTGTCCAAGCCCTCAAAGAGAAACCTACAACAGAAGAATCCCACAAGGAAATCATTGTGACTGTGGAAGTGTAATTAGTAAACCTGGGATGAGAGATGGATGACTGTAAAGGAGCATAGAGGTTGGGATGTTTAGGAAACCTTCCCTTCCCTTGTTAATTGTTGTGCATTGGAGGTATTAGGGCCAAGGCATTGATCTAGAAGCTTATCCCCATAAAGGAATCAACATAATGGATTCTTCCTACCTACAATGAAGGGCACTAGACGAGAAGAACATTCCTGAGGAATTGTTGAGTAGAGAAGGGAAAGGTATTCCTTGTGTTATGTAGGCTAGAGGAAAATAATTCCATGACTGATTGATTGTTCAATAAGTTGCTTGGAGTGCTCAGTAGTGAGAAGACTAGTCAAGCTTGAGAGAAATTGTGTTGGGATTAGTGAGTTGTGAGTTTGTAGCCCATTTTCTTTGTCCTGGTGGCCATATAGCTTAGCTTAGGGGTGACATCCACATTGGATGCCTATTGTTGGGTGGGAAATTGTTTGTATGTAGCCAATTTCATGGATTGGCTTTGCTTAAAATATAAGTATTGTATTTCTGCTTTTAAATCTACAGTTTAATCCTATATCTTTGCCTATGAAGGAAATGGGCATGGTTGTGATTGTTCTGTGAGTTATGCTTGATTATTTTGCTACATTATTTAGTTGCATACACTTATGCATTCAAATGGTGTTGATATTTTAGTGGTTACCAATTTATATTGTGATTTGAATTGGGTTGTGTTTCCGTTTTGTGGTTGGGTAATCCACACAAGGGGACATTACATCCTATTGATGGTTTTAAGGGAAGAGAGGAATGGAAAATTATAAAAAGGGAAAAAGGAAAGCATAAATAAAGTTTAGAAGAGTGGGAGTCTCCTTATTATATTATCTAAAGCCTCAAGAGAAATTAAAAAACTTAGTGAGCTCTAAAGCTATATAATAGGGTAGAAGCGTATCTTACAATGACGTGGTTTCCAATGCCTTATAATCAAGGTGGTTTAGAAGAGTTGTTGATTAATGATTCCTTTCAATCATTGGAAAGAGATGGCACTATTTCAACATGAATATGTCTTGTGTTATTTGAATGTAAGGGGTTTGACTATCCGCTAAAAAAAATAGCATTCAGAGATATGGTAGTAGCTTAGAGAATTGATGTCCTTTGTCTTCAAGAGGTTAATGTTTTGGGATTTGATATGGGGACTAGAATGAATTCTCTTTGGAATGGTTTGTTCTGGAAAAATAACCATGGTAAAGGCTCTGGTGGTTTAGTTTTGGATATTTCTCCTTGGCATTCCTAACCATGATCAAGGCTTAAGCGGTTTAGTTTTGGATATTTCTCCCTGGCATTCCTAACCATGATCAAGGCTCAAGTGGTTTAGTTTTGGATATTGCTCATTGGCATGCATTGTCTGTTGTCTCCTTTGGATCTGCACCACCACTGTGTTTGGATTGACTGCATGTTGGGAATAAAATTGATTGGCTTCTACAACATTTATGCACCCTATGCCTCACCTCACAAGACACTTATGTGGGACTCGGTTTATAACTCTTTACCTGGTGTTGGTTGTACCTTTCTTGGGGATTTTAATGTGGTAGACTATGAAGGGAACATAGGAGGCATGAGTGATTACAAGCATGGAGAAGGATGAGGGGTGGGTTTAGTGATTTCAGGCAAGGAGAAGGATGCATGGACAATATGTAAATCTAGATTTCAAATTTTTGATGTGAATTGGAGAGAAAAAACATATTTCTTGTGGTGGCTGGTTTACTTGGTCTAATAAACTAAGAGATATTGTAGGTTAGGTTGGATATAATTATGCTATCAAGGAAGATTTTTCTTGTTCCTTTGTAGTGTGTGAATTGTGAACATGTTACCTTAATATACAAATTTAGATTATCTTCCTCTAGTGATTACTCTAAAGATTGGAGGAACTTCATCCTTTCCATCTCCATTTCTCTTTAATTCATTGTGTCTTACTTTGAATTGGAAGAATGTTATGAAAGGATAGCCAAAGTTTGGAATTTGTAGAATTGACCCTAAGGAGTGAATTGTTGGATTATTTGGTGGGAAACAACTATTAGAAGAACAATTAAGTAGTTTACGGTTTGGGGTAGAATGATAGCATCCTGTAAGCTTAGAAGGGAAAAGGAAGCCAAACAAAATATTTTGTAGAAATTCACACATTTTTGGAAGAAGGCCTACACAAGGTTGAACTTCAGGAGAGGTAAGACAAGGAAGAGCATCTCTTCGAGTGCTTAGAGGAATATTGCATGTCAGGGGAAATAATTGAAGCTAATTTACATTAGATCAAGAAAGGGGAAGAGCCTTTTGATTCTATTTTGATTATCTAAAAAGGAAGAATTTTTTTGAAAGGAATATGGGCTTGAGGAATCCACAAGGAGTTTTGGTGGAGGAATAGGAAAAAATAAGAAATATGTTTGATTTTCACTTTCAATTATTTTTTTGTGAAATATTCTTTGACCGATTATGTTGTGGGGGTATTAACCCCTGGATTTTCCCATGTGCAAATCTTGAAGGTTAGGACCCAACATGACTTATTTGGCTGGTATTCAAAGATCTTTCCCAGAGATAGCTTGGTATGTTCCAAGGTTGGTTCCCATACGAGTACATGTACATGATTGGTTTAATAATTTTCTTTTCTTCAGAGACATGAGTTTTCACAGGTCTTCATGGATAAAGAGAGATGCCTAGTATATTCCCTATTTTTGAAGAGACAGAGATCGAAGGTATCCATTGAAGTATTGATCACATATTTAGAGTCCTTGCAAACTCATGATTCTAGTGAGACATTTCTAGACGATATGTGAGCAATTCACTATTTTTAGAAGGTGGAGTTTCATGCTTCAAATGATGATTTTGACCACATATTCAGATTCCCCACTGAAAATAAAATCCGCTAAGTATATTTTCATTGACATGCGATGTGATTCTATTTGTAGCAATGTATATTTTTAGACATACTATATTTGGCAGTGGTCTCTAGTGGTCCCATACATATTTGGACTTTTCCTATTTTTGGGGTAGACTATTATTTTTGGCATGTCTATTTTTAGTAGGGCTATATTTAGTGTTGATTAAGGTTGGTTGTCATTGATGTCAACCCTTGAAGAAAGCCACGTAGCACAAATGTTTGGGTAATGGACCCAATATTGTTTGATGTAAATATGACTCATTATTTTTTTGTCATGGTTGATAAGAAGTAAATATGGATGAACTCCAAAATGGTCCCCTTATGGTGAAATCCTCACGGAAAGACGCTTTGCGGAGTAAGAGAACCCATGCTTAATTGTGGAATAATGAGATGAAGGACAATGGATTTGTCAGGGAAACTATCCTATATGGATAGTTCTTCTCATGCCATTTCCGATGGTATGTGGAACGTCACATAACTCCTCGCGGTTAGAGAGTTATGGCCATGAGAAGTTGGAGATCCCAGGTTTGGGTAATGGACCCAAGTTTGTTTGATGGGTAACGGTATGAGTTATGATATATTTTCAGATAATACTATTCTATATGGATAGTACATGTCATGCTATTCTTGGTGGTATGTGGAACGTCACATAACTCCTCACGGTTTGAGAGTTATGGCCTTACGAAGTTGGAGGACCCTCATATGTCATCTAGAAGCCCCAAAAGGTCAAAGTAGTCAAAGTGGTTTAAGAGATTTTAAAAGGTAAATAA
>ML786213.1:335281-346394 GCA_009831015.1 Picea engelmannii | reverse complement strand
AGTGAAGTAATGAGTGTATTATAATTCAAAATGAATACAAAATAAATTATTTCAATAATAAATTTAATGGATAAATTAGAAGTGGGTTAACCCTAAAATAAGGAAAGTGGGGCCAAGTGACCTAGAAGATGTTTTTAAGGAAGCTACTCGGAGAGTATAAATAAGAGGAAAGGCTCTCTCATTTTAATCACACTTGAGAATATTGAATATCTATAGGTTTCTGAGGTAACCAAGTATATCTAAGCTGAAATTATGAGGCAAGGTGAAGAAAAGAAGGCCGAAATGCAAGGAAGGATGAATTCTTTTGATGGTGTTTTCTAAGGTATGTTATTTACAGGTCATCTCACCATTTTCGCTATAATTTTTTTTCTATAATGATTCAGACCATGAAATTTTTATTCAACTGAGAAAACATATCCAAGTATCTGTGGTAAAAATTTTATCTTGTGGGTTGTTGTATTTTTGGATTTACACTTCGTGGAAAATAAGGTTTGTGGCCAGTCCTGAAAATAGTCAAAAATAGGTGTTTCGGGTAAAAACGTCATAACTTCTTCATAACAGATCCAAATTCAGTGAGACAAATTTTTTTGGTTAGGATACAGTCTTTAGTATGTTTTTTAACAGTTTCATATTATTTCAAAAAATATTTCATGCGAGGCATGCTCTACAAGGTCGCTCTCTAGAATAAACCAAAATTTAGCAAGGTATGCCATTTTTGCTATAACTCCTTTTCTGAGAGGTTCCAAGTAGTGACACTTGGATGAATTGCATAAAACACACTGAATAACATTTTATATCAGTTTCATATCTTTATACATTACAGGTACAAAGTTATGGTTACTTCAAGTTAGGGTTGTTGATTAATCCAAAACTAGGCATGTGAGACTAAAGAAAAGTTTGATGAAAATGCTAGTCTCTTGTTGTTAAAGTTAAAGAAGGTTTGCATGAATGTGATCATATACACCAGGTCTATTACAGAGCTACAAATCAGATTTGGATGATGAAATTGATGAGGGTGTTTGGTTGAGGTACATGTTGAGTACATGGTTGAGACAAGTAGTTGATGAGTTGGCACATACATGAGGTGTATAGTTGATGATGTTGGTACATATTGATGGGTATTTGACAAATTATTGGTACATACTTGGTACATGGTTGGATGCATTTGTTTATGGTACATGTTTATTACTGGTTGTTTGGTATAGGTTGGTGCATGGTTGATGCACTTGTTTATCGTACAGGTTGATTACAGGTTGTTTGGTGCAGGTTGGTGCATGGTTGATGCACTTGTTTATGGTACAGGTTAATTACAGGTTGAGTTACAGGTTGATGCATGGTTCATATTTATTGGTACACGTTTACAGTGGTATATCTCACAGTGATAGTGTGATAGTGGTTCCATCATTCTACTTCTACTTCAGGGCGGTTGGACAGGGCAAGGACAGGTGGTTGTAGCCACCTTTTGGTTGTAGCCGGAGAACATAGGGGGTTGTAGCCTCCTTCTGGTTGTAGACATAGAATTGGGGAGTTGGAGATTCCCTCAGATTGTAGCCTGAGAAACTAGGGGGTTGAAGCCTCATTCCAGTTGCAGCTGGAAAACAAAGGAAGTTGGTGCTTCCAATGAACGTAATTCTTCAAGACATATAAGAAAAAACATTATGTGTTTTTCTCCCGATTTGGGTTTCCATGTAAAACACTGGTGTACTGTGTATGTGTGTGATTGTTTATTTCTTACTGCTCATTATTGGATAATAATTCTACGTTGATATAACGTTTGAAGAAAAATGATTATAATTACGCTATTACTGATTCACCCCCCCTCTCAGTAATCCAACATTTAGAAGGTGTGGTCATCATGCAAGGTGACAAGTGGCATGTCCATATTCCAACTTTTGGCAACTTTAGAGTGTGATATATGGCACATCATTGCAATGTGAGGGCACACTTCTTGAGGATATGTGGTGTATTTTGATGAGAAAATCAAGGCGCATGATGACTTGGCATTGCTAGTTGGAAAGTGGAGTTGACTAAGGGTGGAATTCCCCTTTCTTGCACTTAACTCCTCTTTATCCATATTTTTTAGCACCATTATCCTTGTGTTTCATGTATCATGCACTCATTCCCTACTTTTTAGGGTGCATTAATCCCTAAATCCTAGCACATATTCTCTCATCTTCGCTATTATCTAGCATTAATGCGCCTTCCTTTTCCCTATTTTATAGCATCCTTCTCTTCCCTATTTCCTAACATTAATGCACCCTTTTCCCTATTTTTAGCTTCCCACATGTGTTCCCTTCTCTCTCCCTATTTTGTAGCTCATCCTCCCTATTCTCTACAACTAGTTCCTAATATCTAGCACATTTCCCTTCTCTCCCTATCTTCTAGTGCATTGTCTCATGCGCCTCCCTTTTCCCTATTTTTTAACCTCCTTTTCCTAACTTATATTCTTAGTGCATTAATTCCTAATATTTAGCACATTAAACTCCATCCATCTGCCTTCCCTCTTCATGTGCTTCCCTTTTTCCTATTTCTTAGCTTCCTCTTATTAACCCTAATTCCTATCCAATATCCTTTTATCTTCCATATTTTCCAGCGCATCGTCTCATTAATGCGCCTTCATCTCATTATTGCCTAATTCTTAGAACACTAAAACTCCATTAATGCATCTTCCCTCTTTCCATGCACCCCTTTCACACATGTTGTATTTCCCTTTACTCATGCACCCTATCTCATTCTCCTTCTCTCATGCATGCTACCTAGCTCATGCACCTTCCAATTTTTTCCACACATGTGCACCCTCACTCTTCTATATATTGGAGAGTTCTCCTCATTGTTAAGGGTCGACTTTCTTCAGTAGTAGTAGTCTCTCTCTTCCATTATTATTTCTTATTTCCAGCTTCTAGTCTTTGTATAAGGAACAATACTCTACCAATTTTTGTACTTGTGTTTAGTGGTGCAATCAACCCTTTGGAAAGAGAAAGAATAAATTTTTTTATGTGTTGGTATCAAGTTGTCGGATCTTGTTGGTATTGTGATTGATTTTTTATGCATTGTTAGTAGTTTTAGCATATTATTGCAGTGTTTCAGCGGTTTAATAGCACCTCTTTCACTTTCTTTCTATTCATTAAAAACTAACATTACATGGTTTTTCGTCCAAGTAAATTTCAAATTGTGCTACTTACCCGTTTGGTAGTTTAACCGTTAGAAAAAGGCACTCTTTCTTGTTGTTGTTTTATAGTTTTATATTGCAGATTTTCGAAGTTCAGGACAACATGAATAACTTAGGGACACCCCCTCGAGTTTGGCATGCACCAGCCCAAACTGAGAGGATACTTTTCGATGACATCTAGGGAAATTTCTCTGACAATTAGCCATTTTTTTACCACTGATTTAACTTCATTTCAGATCTGATTTAGGAGTCAAAAAGTGTGCTAACCAATTGGCGTCGTTGTTGGGGAAGAATCAATCCTCAAATTTCAACGACATTGGTGATTTTTTCTTCATTTAATTTATTTGGAATCACTTGGCGACTCCATAGGAAACAAGGTCGACTCCACTGGGGAACACATGAAGATCATTTAGATTCCATCCGACACAAGGTCTAGTTCTGGGCTAGAGCGAACCCTAACATGTTTTCTGGAACAATAATATACTTTCACCAAGAACTCTTCTTAAGTTGGTAAGCATGTTGAGTTCTTTGGTAAGTTCTTTCGACAAGTTATATGGTGAGTGTAACTTCGACACCTTCATCTCAAGCTAATAATACTATGGAAACAACTATGCTTGTTTTCATCTCAGATTAATATTATGGCCAGAGCTACAAACATAGTAAGGATTATATTCTCTTCTTATGACCCACTGAGTTTTTTTTCATTTCCTAATCACCCTCATGACTTAGTTGCAGGTGAATATCACAAACGCTTACCTTTGTTTGCAGGGAAGTTTGGAGTATTGGTAGAGGATCACTTGGCTGATTTTTTAAAAGTGGTGAATGATTGTGAGGTGGAATATGAGGATGTTTGTGCAGACCCTTTACGGGGATGCACAAATATGGTACAAATCCTTTCCTAATGCCTCTATTGATGGATGGTATTCATTCCAAGAGAAGTTCAAAGAAAGATGGGCGGATAAATAGGATAACTTTTTCTTACTTAAAGTTTTGGATAATATTAAAAAGAATGAGATTGATATTGTGACTAAGTTTAATGCTCATTTTTCTAAGGCTTATTATAGAATTCCTACTACTATAAGGCCTAATGATGCTTTGGTTTTGATGTATTATCTTGATTCGTATGATGGAATTTTGGGTATTTTTCTCAGGAATAAAGATCCTCAAAATTTGAAGGCCCAAATTGTTGTTGTCAAGTTAGAAAGACATATCCTTGCATCCTATAAGTTTCCTCCAATCCATGTTCCTGACCAACCAGTGAAGGTGACACCGTGAAATGATCTTCAACCATCAGTTGTTACAAGAGCACAAGAATTCCTTGTTTTTGAAGAAGAACCTCAAATTGCACCTTATCAAGCTCTCGGAGATGAACAAGATAATGATGGCTCAAGCTTGGATGATCATGAACCTATAGTTGCACCACTTGAGTCATATGCATAGTTCCATGAAGATAAATATCAATAGTTGAGTTATCAAGTGTGTTCATTGGTTCATTCCAACAATGATGATAAATTTCATGAGGAAGAACCACAAGTCAACCATGTCGAATTCCATTAGAAAGAGACTGCATCCTTGCATATCCTAGAAATGGTTCAAGAAAAACTTGATCAGATACCATTACAATAGGAAGAGTCACATTTGGTTCAACCAGAAGATGATACCCCTTACAATTTTCCTATGATCCCACATTCAATTTTTTTTCTTCAAGAGGATCCTTTGAATTATCAGTGCTTGGATATCAAGGTTCATCATGATCCAATTGAGCTAAGGATGATCAAGGTACTTCAGCAAGTAGATTTTAAGAGTTTCGAATCTCATGTTTTCATGCTCATTATTTTTGAAGTACCATGTTCCAAATTCCAACCAACAGACTTCACCTATTCCTTTAATAGAAAGCACTTCAAGGCATATTTCCAGCTTATGAGATTTCTTGATTGGATGCATTGGAGGATTGACTATGTCAATCTTTCCTATCTAACCGATGACCTAGTTGCATGGTTACATTGGTCATTCAAGTATGTTAATTGATCGGGGTTTTTTTAAGAAGAATTTTTGTGTTTTTGGGTAGTATTTTTCTAGTTTCCATTCGCTGATTTTTCATGTTCAGATTTTTTTTTCATTGATTTCTAACTTCATGACAACAAGTTAACCCTTCTTCTTTTGCATATTTTTCTTTCAAGTAATCCACTTCCAAGCATGGGGTAAGAGTTGTTGATTTTTTCCTTACTACATTAGCATGTGGTCGTCTCTTGTGATGTCATTAGTGCCTCCCATGGCGTTGATAATAATTTCCTAATAATTGTTGTCCACTTTTTGAAGCTTTCGATCAAAGCTCTGATTGTCTTATCATATGTTTGTTGAGTCTTTCTGTCGTCTTATTTTTAGAGTGACCTTGGATGAGGGGTTCCTTTTTCATATTCCAAAGCATTGATTCTATTAGGAAGGGAAGAGTTGAAGAGACATAGGAGAGTCTTGAGTCATCTTGTGTTTTGTCTCTTCATTTCTTTCCATTGAGTCCTTTGTTTTGAGTCATTCATCCCCCTCATCTAGCGATAGGGACATGATACCATACATCTTATATCTTCTTGAGTTATCACTTCATGTTGAGGGAAGATTTTTCATCATTGCTTTTCTTTTCAGCAGGTCATCATGCATCGACTATGACACATTATTTGGGGATGATCCATAAGTGGAGCACCTTGGTGGATGTTAGCCTCATTGGAGGTCATTTTGCATTCAACAAGGTTGATCATCATTGGGCCTTGATCAAATGATCCTTGTCAGTGTTTTACTTTAGTACATATTTCACATTGTTGTTCTCGTACCTTAGGGCCCATTGGCATTATTGGTGGGTTCCTTCACACTTGGCAGGTGTTTACATTATTGACATATGCCTAAGTGACTTTCTCCCATGTGTCGACTTCAACACATTTTCTGCAGGGAGAAGTGTACATGGTAGGTGGTAGGAGGTAGTAGATTTGGATGAGATCCTTTTAAGCTTGTCAGCATGAGGACCATATGTATTTTTGACTCCATTTCCCACTAGATAGGCATTTTGGGTTACATACGAGCTTGACAGACGTAGGGGTCTATTGGTATGTTTATTCATATTTCTCACTGAGTATTATTGACAATTTTTAGACATAGAGATTCGTAGGGTTCTCGAAATCCCATAGGGGGATCCCATCCTCTTGAGTTGCCATTGTTAACCCCTAGATTTTCCCATGTGCAAATCCTGAGGGTTAGGAGCCAACACAACTTATTTGGGTAACATTCAAATATTTTTCCTAGAGATAGCTTGGTATGTGCCAAGGTTGGTTCCCGTACAAGTACAGGTACAAGATTGGTTTAATAATCTTCTTTTCTTTAGAGACGAGAGTTTTCATATGTTTTCATGGATAAAGAGAGATGTATATTTTTAGTTTATTCATTATTTTTAAGGAGACATAGATTAGAGGTTTGCATGGCAATATTGATCACATATTCAGAGTCCTTGCGAGCTCACAATTCCAGTGAACCTTTTTCGGACAACATGCGAGCATTTTACTATTTTTAGCAGGTGGAGTTCCAGGCCTCAAATGATGATTCTAACCACATATTTGGATTCCCCACTGAAAATCGAATTTGATGAGTATATTTTCATTGACATGCAATGTGATTTTATTTTTAGAAATGTCTATTTTTAGATATACTATATTTGGTAGTGGTATCCTAGTGGTCCCGACCATATTTGGAATTTTCCCATTTTTTAGGGTACACTGTTATGTTTGGCATGTCTATTTTTAATAGGGATATATTTAAGAGGTGTGGAAACCATGCAGGGTGACAAGTGGCAGGTCTAGATTCTGACATTTGATAGCTTCAAAGTATGACATATGGCACATCATTGCATGAGCATGTGGGGGTGCACTTATTGAGAATATGTGGTGTATTTAAGGAGAAAAGCAAGGCGTATGATGACTTGGCATTGCTAGTTGGCAAGTGGAGTTGACTAAGGGTGGACTTCCCCTTTCTTGCACTTAACTCCTCTTTATCCCTATTTTTTAGTACCATTATCCTTGTGTTTCCTATCTCATGCGTTCATTCCTTACTTTTTAGGGCACATTAATCCCTAAATCCTAGCACATATCCTCTCATATTCTCTACTTTCTAGCATTAATGTGCCTCCTATTATTAATCCTAATTCCTAGCCCACATCCTTTTCTCTTCTCTATTTGCTAGTACATTGTCTCATTAATGCACCTCTCTCTCATTATTCACTAATTCTAATTCTTAGCGCATTAAAACTCCATTAATGCACCTTCCCTCTTTCCATGCACCCCTTTCACATGTGTTATCCTTTCCTTTACTCATGCACCATATCTCATTCTCCTTCTCTCATGCATTCTACCTAGCTCATGCACCCTCTATTTTTATTCACGTGCCTTCCTATTTTTTCCACACATGTGCACCCTCACTCTGCTATATATTGGAGAGTTCTCCTCATTGTTTAGGGTCAACTTTCCTCAGCAACAATAGTCTCTCTCTCTCTCTCTCTCTCTCTCTCTCTCTCTCTCTCTCTCTCTCTCTCTCTCTTCCATTATTCTTTCTTTTTTCAAGATTCTAGTCTTTGTATAAAGAACAATACTCTATCGATTTTTGTACTTGTGTTTAGTGGTGCAATCATCCCTTTGACAAGAGAAAGAATAAAGTTTTGGTGTGCTGGTATCAAGTTATCGGATCTTTTTGGTATTGTGATTGATTTTTTATGCATTGTTAGTAGTTTTAGCCTATTATTGTGGTGTTTCATCCTTGTAATAGTGCATCTTTCCCTTTCTTTCTATTCATTAACAATTAACATTGCAGGGTTTTTCGTCTAAGTAAATTTCAAATTGTGTTACTTACCCCTTTGGTAGCTTAGCTGCTAGCTAGAGGTACTCTTTATTGCTGTTGTTTTCTAGTTTTATATTGCATATTTTCAAAGTTTAGAACAGTGAGAAGAACTTAGGGACACCCCCTTGAGGTTGGCATGCACCAACCCAAACAGAGAGGAGACTTTCTGGTGACATCTAGGGCATTTTCTACTACAATTAGTCGCTTTTTTTTACCACTGATTTTACTTCATTTCATATATGACTTAGGAGTCAAAAAGTGTGCTACTAGGTGGCCAAAAAGAAATGTCAGCAAGTTGGTCCTTCTAAATTCTGGATGACAGATGAGTTATAAATCATTGTCAATAAGTTGTTCTTTCTAAAGACTGGAGTAATGAAAGAGATCATTTGCTTGGAGATGAAGTTATAATGAAGACTTGTGAGAGGTTCTAGTCAAAATCAAGAATGGAAAATCTCTAGGTATGGCTAGGCTTCCTTGTGAAGTTTTTAAGAATTTGTGGGAAGTGGTTTGCAAAGATATGGTATGCATGGAAAGAAAGGTCTAGAGACACCATTGGATTGTCATGCCCAATCACTCTTCTCAATGTCTCAAGCTAAGGTTCTCACACTTAGAATCCAAAGAGTGGAAACTTGTATTCTTATACTTGAACAAAAATGGTTTATTGGAAAAAAGTATATTATGGATACAATGTTGATTGCGTAAAAGAATGCTACCGAGGAAAAAAATTCTAGCCAAAGAATCTTGTTGCTAAAAAATGATCATTGATATGCTCTCCTAGTTGGTTTTTGGACTGTAATTTGTGTACATGGTTAATGCACTTTTTTCTAATGCCTTAACATTTGTTTCAATGAATGGAGTGCTCTCTAATAAGATTCTATTGCCTAAATCGATTTGATAAGGTTTTCATTTAGCTCCATATCTCTATGTACTTGTTGCAAATGCTTTAGGTTACCTTTTTTGTGTTGCTTTTAGAACTCCCTTTAGTTGGAGAATTGACAATTCTTACCAGGATTATCTAGGCTCTTCATATTCATTATTTCTTTCCATTTTCCTTTGCCCACTCATTTTGCATGTTTAGAGAAATTGTTAAGGGTTTTCTTTTGGTCTAAGTTTGGGTGTGGTAAAAAACTTCCTCTAGTGACATGGGGAATTTGTGTTATACCTGTTACCACACAAACCAACACCTTTAGATCAAAGTACCAAACATGGGTGCTAGCCTTGTGGAACTTGGAAGGTTGGCCACTGTCACTTCACCAACTCTCCTCTGCACTTTAGAGAAAGGGAAAATTGAATTCAAGGGGGTTATCCCTAAAGATTGACTAAGCCCACTTCATGTAGTAGGAGTGGGAGTAAAGAGAGCCTAGTAGAAAATGTAATGGAAAAAAGGATGAAAAAAAAGATGGGAATGGGGGTGATAAGTGAAAGGGAGACCAATGCCTCACCTACTTGGGATATGGAGTCACTTGCACAAATTTCAGAGGGAAAGTCAAGGGTTTATAAGAGACCACTTGACATGTTCTAAACACCTAAAATTGGTTCAACAAAAGGTTTCGATGGTCAAGGTTTTACAAAATATGTGAGGGAGCAGGTCACTTAAGACACCTTCTCAAAGCAAGTGTAAGGTAGTCTCTACCCCAAGACTGTATACATACATATCTACTATTTAAACATTAGCATATGAAATGTTATGATCTTGATGGTAGATGGTTAGAGACTATAGCATAAGACTTAACTATATCACTATCAGTTCCCCCCATGTAACTATAACTATACTCCTCTATGGCCTTATTTTCCTCTCACATTCAATATTTTGCAAAATTTCTAACCTCCAAACATGCCCTAAAACAAATCCACAAATAAAATTATTCAAAGGACTAAATAAATTACATAAATGAAACACAAATCCCCAAAACTTGGAGCAAGATTGCTCAAGTGCCTCCATTTCCCCACCAATCCAATCCATCTTACAAATGAAGAGGAGAACTCTTTTATAGATGAAGAGCCTCACAAAAACTATGAGTGAATACAATGGGTTTCCAACAAACCATGTGCAAAACCATGTCCAAAAACCATTGGTGAGTTTAAGAATAGCTTGGATGCTTTTTTAAATCATAATTTTCCAACTTATTGTTATGGAGACATTTCTTTGAACCTTATGTTGGCTGCCAGGTCAAATGTTGAAAATTGGTTCTTTAGGTGTCCCATCAAATGAAAATCTTCTGATAATTCTATAGAACAACAACCTTGTATACTTAGATTGTAAGATGAGAAGCTGAAAAATGATGAGGGATGATAGACATTGAGGATTTGCTCTCCATGGAAACGCCCAAAATATTGTGCTTTTCATACTAATCAAGGATTTTCATATGCTGAATTAAGCTCGCCAGGAAAAATCACTTCCATTCTAAATTAAGATTCATATGAACATTCCAGCATTTGTCTTGAGATATTCTCATTCTTTTCTAAAAGAAGAAAACAACGTCCCTCATGTGCAAATCTAGCCATAGATCCTAAGTATAGAATTTGTTGATGTATCATCCTACTAGAAGTGATTCAATATAGAGTTACTCATGGTTCAATGGAGCTAAAATAAAAATGCCAACTAGCCTGCTCAAATACTAAGAAGGCTGATCAGAATTGATGTATCCTCGTACCCAGTGTTTCCAGAGCATGGGAGCGCATTTTTCAAAAAATGGTCGGGAGCGAAGCGTCTCCGGAGCGTTTATATATATATATATTCAAAAGAAAACATGTAGAATGCCAAACTAGATGCAAAATTTATGAAGCATGTATGTTTGTGATACTTCCAATATATGAAATGCCATCTAAATTCCATATTATCCATCATTCCATGAATATTATGTAGTACATTAATGAATAATCATTCAAGCATCAACCATCTAGATGCTAACAATTACATATACAAAGTAAGAAATTGAAATACATTTTATAAATACAAATACAAACCATATAGATTCTAGCAATTACAAACATACAAACTTTAGAACCATATAATAGGGAAGTACATCATTAACTTATGGAATGAAAAAGGTTATCCACCAATTGTCAACA
>ML786213.1:313491-333346 GCA_009831015.1 Picea engelmannii | reverse complement strand
TCTTCAAGTTTTAGATGAACAACCTGCAATAGAATGAGGAGGAAGGGGGAATTGGAAAATGTAGGAGAAGACAAAAATAAAATAATAAACAAGACATTTTGTGAACAATATTCAAAATTTCAACAAAAATACACATTGGGCATGCCTATTTTGATGAATCTCCAATGATTTGCAAGTATATGGAACCCTTTGTTGTCTCCTCCAAGCTCTCACAAATCCTCTTCAAGCTCTCCAACTTTGCTCCAACACCAAGCCAACACCAAGCCAACACCAACACCAAGCCAACACCAAGAGCTCCTTCCCTCTCCACTCCAACTCAAAGATGAAACAATGAGAAAGAATAAGGAGAGATTGTGCTTTATCTCCCCTCTCTAACACTAAAAATTCCCTAGGGCCCACCCACAAAGCCAAAAAATAAAAATAAAAATAAAAAAACAAAAAAAAACAACTTTTTTGCGCCAAATTCGGGGAGCGCCCACGTGGGTTCGGGAGCGCTCTGGGAGCGTGGCCTATAGGCTCAGGAGTGCGGGAGAGCGTGGAGCTTCATAAAAAGGCAGGGAGCATGGGGGATAGGTCGGGAGCGAGGTTCGGGAGGTCGGGAGCATGTGGGGGAGCGCGGTTCCAGGACGCTCTCGCTCGGAGCGCGGTTCGGGGGTTGGGGGGGGGGGATGGTTCGAAAACGCTGCTCATACCCTTGTAAATCTACTATGTGCATGCTAGTTGGAGGTGGAAACAATCATAACAACTTGCCAACATAACTCAAGAAATGTTTGAGAGCTATAATTCACCCTTTGCTATATTCTTCTAAAATTACCATGGAAAACAAGGTCCAAATTTTTGGATCAAAACTTTTCCAGAATTATGATCATGTGTTAATAAGAGCATAATAGACAACCGTTAGGGTTTTTTCCACAAGAACCATATTTCATCCCATCATATCAATCTAAATTTCCATACAAATGCACAAAGAATAGCTTATGTAAAACAGGGTGCAGTATTCTGATCCAACTAGGTATGCAACATGAAGGGTACCAATTGATGGGCCATCTACCAATATTATAGCATCAAAGAGTATGTTACCACTGTCCACATGAGTATCAAGTGTAACCAAAGCATCATCACCATCATGGAATATGAGATCATCAAGAAAGAAATCACTAAGAATCACCACATGATCCCTCAAGGAGGTCCCTCATGCTCAACCATCCTCCAACCAACAAAATAAGGAATGTTTCCCCCTGCCAAAAATGTCACTCATATATATATGAGGGGAAACACCTAGCTCATACTTGGGGACATTTACTCTTAGGAGAAGAGTGCACAATAAATCCAAAATCTCCTGAAATGTACCTGTGAGAAAACTTCTTCAAGCAAGAGGAATGCAGATGGATGGTCTATGTCTCATCACATCCAACTTATTACATGAAAATTCTCTTTAGAATATGGAATACATGCACCAAAAATACCAAAAATGTTCATAATAGGGAGCTTATTCCTTCTAATGTCTTTCCAGACTTACTCTTCTTACTTCTACTCTACATGAGCAAAATACAAAGGCTACGTGTAGTCATATAACCGATGAAGATACCCTAGCTCTTTGTTTACATTAATGCATCTTTCCTTGTGTTTGATTGTGAGACAAAACAAGGAGATGTCAACTACCCAATACATATGACCTGGACTATACATGACAATTTGGCTGCAATATGAAATTACATGATGTGCATGATAGCCAATACAAAAATAAGAACAAAAAAGGAACACTTCAACTCTTGCCATGTCAATAAAGTGTTGTAGAGGGATGATATAAGGTCTAGGAAATACATATTGTACCCTCTCAATGAATGCAAAACATCGTATGTATGTCTTTCCATAGGAAGATCTGCATGTAAACCATGATTTATAACTTCAACCAAATGAGGTGTAGGCAACTTCAACACTAGTCCATCCTCCAACAAGCATAACACTTAACACTGAAGTACAAGTATAAAACTCGTATTTAAGGGTATTTTCCAAGGTTTGTTGGCTACTCATGAATGGATGGAAATGAGCTACAGAAAATTCTAAAGATGGTTGTTCCAAAGGCCAAAAGTATGCATTCTCTTCTATACTATTAGGGTGTTTACAGATTAATAATTCATTATTTTCTTCACTAAAAACATTCCCATCCATGTCATAGATAGGATTTCCATAATAAATCCCAGCAATCAACTCCTAAACTATGTCCAAAATTCTGAAAGGAAGAATACTTTTGGCTACTCTCATTTTCATTAGATGTGAAATCAAATAAATTTGAAACTAAGTCATCTCCAAATTCTTTGATAAATGTATCTTTAGTTTTAGAAATTTGGGAAAAAATTGAGCTTACCAACACTTCTTCGTGAGTGGAGGATGAAGAAGATGCCTCTTCATGAATGAGTTCTTGCTCAAGAGTTGCCTCTTGAGAAAATTTTTCATCAACATGACCTTCACTTGCTTCCATGGGATATTTCTTGGGTTGGAGTGTTGTGAAACCTTGAATGAATGTTTCATAGACTCCTTTCTCATGGATAAGATCCCAATGTTTGAAGAAAAGCAACACAAATTCTGCAAATGAAGCAATTTGTCTTTCACCAGTATTCTCATACCACTCTAATGTTTCATCCTCAAGTGTTAGTGAAAAATTCATCATCCAAATATCTTTATGCGCAACATGAAATTTTCTCATAGCTGTAACAAATGATGCAACTTGTAATCTAGCTGAATCATGAAAGCCATGAAAATATCCAATGAGATCAAGGTAATCTGAATCATAACCCTCATTTGGAAAACCTGAAATTCCCAAAAGATCAAGTGGAGCATAAAGTTCAGCCAACCATTTAGCTTCAAAATTTTCCATATCTTCCAAATCTTCAAAATAAAAAACTGTTCCAAAATCTGAAAATAAAATCTACAATATATACCTTCATATTGCCAAAATGGAGAATTTGTGGAGTCACCAAGGTGAACTTTTGATGCCTTCAATTTGTTGCTTGATTCACCCAATCAGACAACAAGTTTTCAAAAACATGTAAGTGAAAAGGGATTCTTGCCTTCAATGTAGTCATCAAGATGAGATGAATCTTCAATATGAACCCTCATCGAACTCTTCAAGAAGCATAATCTTCAAACTTCCCAATAAACATACCTTTTCCCTAGAAACGACACCAAATTGTTACCACACAAACTCACATCTTTAGCTCAAAGTCCCAAAGATGGGTGCCAGCCTTGTGGAACTCGAGAGGTTGACCATTGTCACCTCACCAACTCTCACCTGCACTTTAGACAAAAGAAAAACCTAAGACAAGGCGGTATTCCTAAAGGTTGACTAAGCTCACTTCATGTAGTAGGAGTGGGAGTAAAGAGAACCTAGCAACAAATGTAATTGAAAAAAGGATGAAATGAAAGATCAGCATGGGGCTGATGAGTGAAAGGGATACCAATGCTTCACCTACTTGGGCTATGTAGTCACTTGGAAAATTTTAGGAGGCCAAGTCGAGGGTTTATAAGTAGCCACTTGACATGTTCTAAACACCTAAACTTGGTTCAACAAAAGATTTTGGTGGTCAAGGTTTTACAAAATATGTGAGGGAGAGGGTCACTTCAGACACTTTCTAAAAGCAAGTGTAAGGTAGTCCCTACCCAAAGACTATAGACATACATATATAATAAAGCATTAGCATATGAAATGTTATGGTCTTGATGGTAGATGGCTAGAGACTATAGCATAAGACTTAACTATATCACTATAAGTTCCCTCAGTGTAGCTAGATACTCCTCTAGGGCCTTATTTTCATCTGACATTCAATATTTAATAAAATTCCTAACCTCCAAATATGCCCTAGAACATGTCAATTTTCACATGCATCTCTATGTGACTAATTTTCAGATTTGGAAATTTCTTCCTAGTGAGCTAACAGTAAACCATAGCTGTTATCACTGAACAATTTCACTCAAAATAATTGACTGAAAGTATATGTAGCGGAAACAACAATATCAGAGATGAATCATCAACACACATGAGACACAAATTTATGTTATGTAACTCTTTTCAAATTCAGAAGTTCTGAGGGCAAACCAACCCTCCCAACTGTCACAATTACACCAAAATATGAGTACAACCTTGTCCTCTCAAAACCAGAAAACTAAACCTCAGCAAATCCTTCGAAATTTCCTCTACCCACAAATTTTTTGTTGACCACTTGTACAGTCTGTTGATGTCACCTATACTGTTGTTGACATCATCCTATACTGCTGCTGATGTCATCTTGTACGAACCTGCTCCTGCCCAAAAAACTTGTACAGATGTACGCGATTCACCTTTCTGCAACCCGCGTACATACACGACTGTGCCCAGTGCAACCCACGTACATATGTGATTCAATTTCTTGCAACCCGCGTACATACGTGATTGTGCCCACTACAACCTGTGTAGATGTATGGAAAACTCAGATTCCTTCACACATGCATCCTTCCTCTCTCCTAGGCCCTATTTGCCATAGTTGCAAAAATTCCCTTGTTGAAATCACCAAGCTCTTTGGCACAAGTGCAAACTCACTTATGCCAACTCCATCATGTCGCCACACACTTATAAAATGTCACAATGACCTCTCGCCTTTATATACAAGTCTTAGGGGTCATCATCGAAACCCCTCCACAAGTCAACATCAAATTAGACTTTCTTGTGGGTGTGAAGACTCAACACAAACCCACAAAGCCCATGAAGCCCCAACTTCATTTCAAGGGGGTTTTCACCAAACTGAAAGTGTGATGTGGTGCCCATGATGATTCCCACATGCCCAAAACCTAGGGCACATGAGAATACCTGCCCGAAACTACAAAAATCAACAGAACAAACCCACAAATAAAATTACTCGAAAGACTAAATAACTTACATAAATGAAAGACAAATCCCCAAAACTTGGAGCAAGATTGATTGCAAGTACTTCCATTTCCTTACTAATCCAATCCATTTCCTTATAGTGTCTGCTGGAAAAATAGGCCTAGGCACACCTAAAACCACAAAGATAGATGTTGATACGACCACTCTTACTGGAGTATACTTGCAGAAAAGACTAGCTTAGATGCTTTTTTAAATCAAAATTTTCCACCTTATTGTTATGGAGAACTTTCTTTGAACCTTATGTTGGTTGCCAGGTCAAATGTTCAAAATTGCTTCTTCAGGTGTCCCATCAAATGAAAATCTTCTGAGAATTCTGTAGAGCAGCATTGTAGACTCAGATTGTAAGATGAAAAGCTGAAAAATGATGAGGGATGATAGACAATGATAATTTACTCTTAATGGTAGCGCCTTACATACTGTGCTCTGCATGTTGATCAGGTTTTTTCATATGCTCAATTAAGCTCACCAGGAACAATCACTTCCAGATGAAATTAAGGTTCATACGAACATACCAACATTTGTCTTTAGATGTGCTCATTCTTTCCAAAAGCAAAAAATAGTGTCCCTCATGTGCAAATCTAGCCACAGATCTTGAGTATATCATTTGTTGATATATCATCCTACTGGAAGCACTTCAATATAATGTTACTCATGGTTCAATGGAGCTAAAATAAAAATGCCACTTAGGTTGCTCAAATGCTGAGAAGGCTGATCAGAACTGATGTATCCTCGTACCCTTGTAAATCTGCTATGTATGAGCCAGGTGGAGGTGGAAACAATCATAACAACTTACCAGCATAACTGAACCAATGTTTCATAGCCATAATTCACCCTTTGCTATCTTCTTCTAAAATTACAATGGAAAACACGGTCCAAATTGCTGGATCAAAACTTTTCCAAAATTATGATCATGTGTTAATAAGAGCATAATAGACAACTATTAGGGCATTTTCCACAAGAACCATATTTCATCCCATCATATCAATCTAAATTTCCATACAAATGCGCAAATAATAGCTTAAGTAAAGTAGGGTGTAGTAATCTGATCCAACTAGGCATGTAACATGAAGGGCACTAATTGATGGGCCATCTACCAACATTATAGCATCAAAGAGTATGTTACCACTATCCACATGAGTATCAAGTGTAACCAAAGCATCATCATCAACCAAGAACATGAGATCATCAAGAAAGCAATCACCAAGAATCACCACATAATCCCTCAAGAAGGGCCCTCACACTCAACCATCCTCAAGCCAAGAAAATAAGAAATGTTACCCCCTGCCAAAATAATTCACTCATGTGTATATGAGGGGCAACAATCCCCAAGTACCAAGGATTCTTAGGATTGATTAATATCAACTTGGAAGGAGTAGTTCTTTCAACTAAATGAAATTGTGCACTGCTTGTTTGGAGGTGAACCTTGAAAACTCCTACTATGCTTTATGCCTACATCTAGTCAAAGTCTGCATAGAATAAGATGGCGTTTCTTATCAGTGATATCATTGCAACCCCACAGACAAGTCTCTCTTAGTGCGGATAATTTGGGAGGCTTATCTTGTCACTCTATTTGGAGGATGAAGGTACAGATATATACTTTCGTACACTCGTTGAGGTTTCTTCCCAAGAGGCTAGTGAAGAAATGGATTATTTGTTGGGTAGATATGTGGGATAGAGATTCTAGAGCTTTGAAAAGTTGACAAGATTTATCAAGGGAGTTTTTCCTATTGTGCTCTGATCGGTCTATAGTTCAGGAGATTCAATAGGTAATTCCACATGATGACCTTTACAAGCTTAATTTGCATACTCCATACCCCATTTGGAGAGATTAGATGTGGATGCCAGGCCATGCATCTACAGAAAACGTAACTCCACTAATGTGTATTGCATTGATATGAGAGGTGCATAAATACAATCTAAGTGACTGTTTTCCTTCTCAAACAGATGACTCTTCTTATCACCTATGGCTCTTCATATTTACATTATTATAGTAAAACAACCCCAAGGATTACGTGTCTAACATCCCCCCCCTTAATCCGAAGGAGTGTGTGTGAGTCCAAGCATCATTTTGAACTTTTCAAAATTTTCTCTTCCAAGCGCTTTGGTGAAGATGTCCGCAATTTGCTCATTTGTGGAACAATGTCTCAAGTGAATAATTTTGGCCTTTGCATGATATTGAATCAAGTGATACTTTGTGTTGATGTGATTAGTTCGATCATGGAATCAAGGATTCTTGGCCAACTTGATTGCAAAAGTATTGACAACTAGAAAAGGAGTAAAATTCACTTGTTCTCCTGCAAATATTCAAGTATTTTCCTGAGCCACACAATCTCCTTCATCACTTCTGCAGCTACCACATATTATGCCTTTGTTGTGGAATCTGCTATAACTCATTGTTTACGTGATCTCTACGAGACAACTTCTGATCCAAGACTCATGAGATAGCCTGAAGTTGATACTCCATTTTCTTTATCCCCAACAAAGTCTAAATTAGAATATTCAAATAAGTTGAATTCATCCACCTTAAAGTATCCGAGTCGAAAATCTTGAGTTCCTTTCAAGTATTTTAGAACTCTTTTTGCAGTAGACCAATGTCCTTCACAAGGCTTTTGCATGAATCTAGAAAGAATCCAAACAACAAATGAAATGTTTGGTCTAGTGGTAGTAAGATAGATAAGACTTCCCACAAAATATATATACTTGGTTGCATCCTCAAATTCATTCCTTCTTTTGATGTGAGTTTCAAATTATGTTCCATTGGAGTAGAAACAGGATTGCACTCAACCATGTCAAACTTGTTCAACAGTTCTCCAATGTACTTCTGGGAGATGAATATCTACCTTAGATTTTGAATCACCTCAAAGCCCAAATAGTAGTGAAGATGTCCCAAATCTGTCATCTCAAATCCTTTCTTCAACTCTTTCTTGATGGATGCAACGTAGCTAATATATTGTAGTATATGTAATGTCTTGTACTCTAAGGTGGATGAACTATTCTGTTGGGGATTGTATGGAACTATGGTTTGATGTTTGATCCCATGTTGGCAAAGGTAGCTTTCAAATTTATTAGATGTATATTTTCTTCCATTATCAGCGCGAAGAGTGTGAAGAGAGCCAATACGACACTGAGCTTCATTTTGAATCCATACATGAAAATTTTTAAAGGTTTCAAAAGCTTGTGATTTATCTTTCAACAACTACACCCAACACATCCTGGTGTAATCATCAATAAAATTCATGATATCTCTATTTCCATTTGCAAAACGAACAAGCATAGGGCCACACAAATCAGAATGAGTCAGTTCAAGTTTTCTACATGTTCTAGAAGTAGAATCATGAAATGGTTGTTTTTTATGCTTTCCAAGGATACAAGCATCACATTGCTTCAATTTCCTAGGAATAGGAGGCAAAATAGAAACACCATTCTTTCTCAACAAACATAGATTGTCATAATTAATATGGCCAAATCTAGCATTCCATAAAAGACTAGATGGCGTTATACCTGCATTGTGATGAGAGAGGTATGCAACATTTTGTGTATGGGAAGATGTCCCTTTCAGCTTCAACGGTCCTCCATCTTCCATTCCGGTCATGACAACCATGTTGTCAGAATCCTTCTGTATTTCAACTTAGCCACTAAACATATGAACAAAGTGGCCTTGTTGTCTGATGTGCACAAGGGACAACAAGTTCCTTTGCATCTCAGGAAGATAGAGTACATTACGCAAAAGAAAATACAGGAGTCCAGGCAACTTAAGCTTGATAGTGCCCATTCTCAAAGGTTTGAGACTTGATCTTTCTACAAAATACACTATGCCATCTACATTTTCATCAAAGTCTTCAAAGAAGTCTCTTTTGAATGTCATGTGGTAGGTTGTACCTGTGTTAAGAAGACATGCATCTCCCCAAGAAGCAAATGAAGTGTTAAATAATTATTCAATTATTCCTATATTGCAACGGACAACAACGTAATGAGTAGGTGATTTACCTTTTGTTGGTTCTAAAGTTTTACCTTTGTCTTGTTTCTAATTTTGTCTGTCTTCTTTGATCTTATCCCATGGAAGTCTGGAGTCAGTCGCTTCATGTGCCCCATTCATTCCTCAACGGATCCAGTGAAGATTGAATTTACGGGGATGATGACAAGCCCTCTTGTCTCTTAGCTTCTTCTTTATGCATCCTCTCTTTGTATTTCTTCCTTCTCCTCTAAAACTTTGGGATATTTCAACATGCCACCCATTCTTACCATTCAATGCATGAATAGAATCTACAACATCTTGATGATCATCAAACTTAATGAAGGCATAGCCTAAGGAATTTCGTGCAATCCAAACACTGTTGAGAGACCCAAACACACAAAATTTATTCTCGAGTGCAGGCTCAGTTGTTTGAGGATCCGAATTGCCAACATAGGCATTAGCCATAATAGGAACAACAAATCTTTTAAGATTAGAGTTTCAAAGTTAGGTTGGAACTGTTATCCCCATTTTGTGGGATAACTAAGGAGATGATGTCTCGAAGCCCTCAGGTGTGCTGAGAGACTACATGACTAGCAGTGTCCACTTGCACATGCAAAATCCCGCTCTATCACCGCATTCTGATCCATTGTCAGTGCATCTACCACACCAGCCAACTTTTGGAAGGAAAATGGGTCTTGCTCCATGTGATACAAGTCAGGTATTGTGGCAGGTAATCACCCTAATATTTGAGGCATTTAAACATGTTGTATTTAAGCTTCTTTTGATTATAGAATGCCTACTTGGACATTATGCTTTTGACCCTAATTCACCTTGGTGAGTATCATAGATTTCCTAGTAAGTGGAAAACCTTTGGGGAAGGTTTGTGACTGGGGTCTTTTAATGGGTTGTCGTACCATTCTTGACCATACTTACCACTTTCCACTCATTACATTCCCATCATATTTCCCTCTTCTAGGCCCTTTGACTTTAATGATTGAATAAGGGCATGTACCTCATTTCATGGGAAGAAGGGGTTGAAGGCCCAAAGGGATTGTTGTTGGCTAAAAAGATAAAAGCCCAAATATAGACCTTTTAGATGCTTTGCCCATGGATCCTCGAGAAAGCAATGAAACACTTCTCTATAAGAGATGGGGGACCTACAAAAATAAATGGTAGTGAATGCTTAAGGGGTTAGTTGGAGGATGGGGGGTCTCATCATGAGCCGACCTATCATGATCATGGGTATTTTGCGATATGACATTAGCATCATCTGGTCACCAAGCCAGGGTAGTGGTTCTCAGTTACACAACTGAGAGAAAGGGGGTCTCATCACGAGCCAACCTTCTCATTTCCGTGAGGTATTTTTGAATGACATTGTCATTATCTGGACACCAAGCTAGGACAGTGGCCTTCAACTTGTTCCTTAAAACATGAAAGAATATAAAGGTAAAGAAAGAACAACAAGATGGGCTTGGAAAAGTGCATCTCCAACGAAGGTGCCACACACCCTCTACAAAGGCACCCATAAATGATATAATACAAGCCCTTGTATGTCATGAAAATCATTGACCTATGAAGTCTAAATCCCTTTCCAATTCATCATCCATTACATAACCTTGAAAGGCCATCCTTGGGAGCATCCCCTACTTTAGGGTTTTGGTCTACCTAATAGGACTTTTATGACACCCCTCCCATACTTAAACTTGGTCAATTGTATAGGGTCTTTGAGCATTTGTTTAATTTGATGAGGTAGTTTTGATGCACATGCTTAGGTGCCTTGTTTGTTAAATGTGGTTTACACTTGTCATGATATCTTTGTCTTGAGATCTTTGGAGGGCGTACCCTTTTGTTTTGCAGGACCTTGCTTGGTGGCCAGTTTGGGAGAAAAATCCTAGCTTGGGCTTCCATGGGGTAAGAATCCCATAGGTTGGATGCTATAGGCATGCACACTGGACCATAGAGACATACTTTTGAAGGCTTACATGACATCATGGAGGATCTTACCCATCCCCTATTACCCAAACGACTTGCCTAGGAGAGGCAAAACGTCACCTTTTGAGGCTTGACGTCGTGCTTGAGGGGGTTTGATGGTGATGGAGTTATTGCACATTGACACTTAGCATATTTTGACTGGATGAGACATGGATTGACCCTAGCATATGATGAGGAGGCTCAAGGAGCCCCAACGACCCCCATTTTCCTCTCCAATGACTTGCTCAAGTGGTCAAAACGTCCCCTAAAGGGGTGATGTCATCTCATTTTTAGGGTTTCTATTGTGTTAAAGTGAAAATTAAATATTATTTTTGATGCAAGGGGTAAGATAAGGGTTGTTGACCCCTTATCTTATGTTTTACCCTTGCTAAGTGGAAAAACTATGTTTTAAGATTTTTGTATAAATAGAGATCATGTGAATCTCATTTCATAACATAACTCTCCCATTGTGAGAGGTACTTGGCTGAAATTTTTGTTATTCTTGGGCATTACGATGTTTCTCTCTTGGGAAAATGTTTTATGGTGCTATATTTTGGTGAATGGATGAGGAGGAGTGATGCGCACCTCTTGGATGATTGTTCTCTTGATGCTTAGGGTGAATTTTCTTGGTGAAACTAGGGTTTGATCTATCTCTCTCTTGGATTGGTAAGGAAAAATTTGCATTGTAAGTTATTTCTTGCTTATTCTTGGTTATGACTGCTTGAAACCCTAGGAGGAGTATGTTGGATACACCCTCCATTAAGCTTCATCTATTTTGCTAAAGTTTACAAGTTATTTTGCAAGGGTTGCTAGAAGGAATACAAGTGTGTATACCCTCTTAGATTTACCCTAAGTTTGATTGACATACCCTAGGAAGTAAAAGGGATTACACCCCTAGGGTCTTTGTTGATCTAACTCTTTATTCTAAAACTCCATTTACCCAATTTTAAAGGCACTAATCTGAATATCTTGCATTGGAGAAATAAATAGTTGCATTGGGAAACATGATTTTCGGTCATTTCAACTTTCTGCAATCTGGGTTTTGTTCCTTGTGCCTTGAGCACCTCTCATCCACTAGGGTGTCTCCTCTAAAGGGGTATTGCTTGTTTCTATTATAAAATTTCATCTTCAGCCATTAGGGCAGCAGAAAACCTAACACTCTTTTAATTATAACTTGCTTTTCAACCGTTAGAATTAGCTAAGAGTTTGCCACTTTTATCTACTTGGTCTAGCACAACTTTTGGGTGGATTCTTTGTGAGTTTTGGTGGTTGAATTTACTGTTGTAAAAACAAGTTTTCTACAGTCATAAGGCCGCAAAAAATTTCTGCAAACACCTTTTATTACAGTCTTCTTTCATTGCTAAAGTCTAATGCTATCTTACTTGAACTAATCTAGTTGTTTATAGTTTATGTCTTGCTCTTTCAATTAAATTTTTAGCAACTTACTTGCATCATTCATTATCATTTTCATTGCTGATAAATATTGTTACTAACTATTGCAATTAGGGACAACAAGCTTAACTTTCGTGTCCATCATATACTTGGGCTTGTATTGTTGTTTTCCTTATGTACAATCAACATTTGCAAGGTCTACTACTTCTCGGCAACCCTTGGCTACCATCAAGACCTTACTCAAGCCCTTCTCCACACATAGAAACTTGACCTATAGGTACATTCATTTATACATCACACTTTCCATCTCATTCCCCCCTAGGGTCACTGAGATTCCCCCTTGAGGTGATTCTATCATCTCTAAAGTGATGGGAATACCTGGCTAAGGTGATAGTGGGCAGGTGTTCTCAAAGTTGTCGCCATTTTGGTGGTTGGGTCGAGCTTTGGCCGATAACAGGAACGATTTGGTGGGGTTTCAAAATCTACAAATCAAATGGCATTGAGATCCAATCCTGAGCGTCGATGTCCATGCTCAAGTACCGGCATAGAGAAAAACCTAGCATGGTTTAACGACTAGACTCAGCATGGAGCAATGGGGCATCGCAAACAATCATTGAGCAGTCGATGTTGAATATGGAAGATGGAGCAGTCAAGCATACCTCCTCCACCGAACAGTCAATGCATGTACCTCTCCTCCATGAGAAAGGAAAATGAAGGAACAATCATACTATCTCAGGTTTGATTGGTTCTAGTTTACCCATCAGCACATGCACAGAAGAATGAAAACCACAACACGACTCCCAATGCAATGAATTAGGTTTTATGAACGTAGGTTTGGTGGAGCGACTTCAAAGTTGTCACTCTTTTCTACTCGTTCTACTCGTTCATCACTCTTTTACACTCACTTTGCTTGTTCACTGTTATTTTCTTCTTGTTTAGAAATAAGTTATGAAGAAAATAAAACTTAGCAAATACTAGCCATAGCTTGTATTCCTTTCTCCACCAGCAGACACCCTCACTGCCACTCTTAAACACCAAGAACAAGTTTTGATTTCCAATGCCAACAAGCATGGAGTAGTCAAAGGGCGACGGAACTGAACAATTGAGTTGACAGGTGACGTGATCAATGAATATTTAGGGTTTCGCATGAGCAATGGAACGCGAATTAGGGTTTCGTGCCCACGGGGAAGCATGTTGATTAGGGTAAAAATTCAACTAGAATGAGAGAGGCAGGTTAAAACTAAAATGAAAGAGAGGAATCCAGAAATGACGGGCACACCGGAAAAACACAAACGAATTGGTAAAGGGGCAGAGGAATGCAAAAGGACTGGTAGGTAGAAACCAAGAAACACATGGGAATAAAATCATGGAGTTATCCCTGCTCTGATACCACTATTAGACCAACCATCTGCAGAAAATGTAACTCCACTGATGTATATTGCATTGATATGAGAGGTGTCGTTTGTCTTCTCAAATGAATGACTCTTCCTATCACCTACAACTCTTCATATTTACATTATTATTACAGTAACAGAATCCCAAGGATTACGTGTCTAACAGTGGACATATGGTAACCCATTTGAGTTTACAAGTCTCATCATTTATATCAGTACCTTAGCTCCCCTTTCTCATCCCAAGAGAAGTTGAATCAATGATGGAACTTGTTAGATGTAGAAGAGGTTATTCATGTCCGAATAGTATGATCCTTCAAGTTATTATGTAGGGCAAACATTTTTCCCTCGCTCATGATCTTCCAAGGATTTTCCACCAAGTAGAGACTCTCAGTTTGGTTCGATGAATGAATTATGTGCACACTACGATCAGTACAAAACTACCCATCACCTCATTTGGAACTATAAATTTGCATGTGACTGTTGGAAGTTTATTTGGAATACCTAGAGGTCAATCTTCCTCAACAAGATCCATTGGAAAGTTGTCTTGTTAGGAGACAATCTGTCTCTTGTGTTGTATTGTTTCAGAAGATTTTGGCATTATTGTATCAGGCTTGTTGCTCTATAAAGTTTATGGAAGTGTTGTTATGAGGCTATTTTTGATAACTGTTGAAATTAATGCAGCTGCAAGAGCCATTCTCCAGCAGGATGGCATAAGACCCTAGTTGTGGACTAGGGCCCCCAGTACACTCTTGGGGTTCTTGGTCTGGGACCAAGCAGTTAGAGCCATGGAAAAATACCCTTGTGAGGGACCCCCAGTAGATGACTAGGGTTTTTGGTCTGGGACCAAGCAAAATACCCTTGTAAGGGCCCCCAGTAGATGACTGGGGTTCTTGGTCTGGGACCAAGCAGTAAAGACCCTAGATGTATTCTAGGGCCCCTGGATATGTTCCAGGGAATCCTTGCCCTGAGCTTGGATTGATCCTTGGATGTGTTCCTTGGTGGTTGATATAAGTCCCTAGATGTGACTAGGGCCCTTGGATGTGTTCCAGGGTACCCATGCTTAAAGCATGAGTTGATCCTTGGTCTTGTACCTTGGTGGATAAGACCCTAGATGTACTCTAGGGCCCCTAGATGTGTTCTGGGGCAACCTGGTCCCTGACCAGGTAAATCTTGGTGTAATACCAAGATATGTTGATATGTGATCCTCTTCTTCTCTCATGGGATGTATCTAGGAGTGTCCATGAAGATGGACTTGATCACATTGTTGAGGTACCCCTTATGCAGTGATGATAAAGTTTATAGGTCACTATGAGACTCATGTGGACATATTTTGCCATTATGTAACTCCCCTTGACTTTGTCTTAAAAGGTAACCCCTTGTTCTCTCTTGATTTATGTGAATGGGTTTTATTTTGTGTGATGAGGATTTTATTTGAAGTTTTAATCTATCTTGATTTTAATTGACAATTTAATTTAATTTTATAATAGCCCTTACCCCTCTCCCTAGCTATAAAAGCAACCCTCCCCTCTAGCACTTTCACACTAACTCACTCCTCACTCTTCTATTGTTGCAGCTACCTCAATTGTCTTTCCTTAGTGATTGTTGCGGCTCCTCTAGTGTTTCCTTATTTCAGATCTGAGGTATGTACTTTGACTTTTTTTTTTAGGCTGAGAGCTTCTTCTGGGTTATCTGCTGGTGTAAGAGGTATCGGGCCTCACCTTAGCTAGCTATGAGTTCTCCTGAGGCTGTTGCAGGTTGTCCTCTACCTGAATATAAGTGTCGCAAGCTGCTCCTAGCCTGGATAGAGGTGTCGTGGCCCCTCTTTGTGGTTGTCGCTGAGTGTGGAGGGATTGGTGGCTTCCTCCTCTTGTCTACTGTCCCTACTGTAGGTGTTTATTCACCTTGCTGTGGGTGTTTATCATTGCTAGTGGCTCCTTTCTCTTCTGTGATGTCTACCTCTGCTTTTTGAAGGGGTCTTGGAAGGTCTTTGATGTCCCTGTTGTGGAGTGTCTTGTTATTTTCTATTATGGGTTTTTGCTGTCTCATTTTATGGAGCATCTTATACAACTAGATCTGAGTCTGTTTGGTTGTTTGTCATTGATACAACTAGATCTGAGTTGTTTGACATTGATACAACTAGATCTGAGTTTTGTTTAAGGGTTTGGCATTGATACAACTAAATCTGAGTTTTGTTTGAGGGTTTGTCTTTGATACTACTAGATCTGAGTAATTTGACATTGATACAACTAGATCTGAGTTTTGTTTGAGAGTTTGATCTTCCAGATCTGAATTTAGTTTACTTATGGAACCTTTGGTATCTTCAGATCTGATCTTGTATTTGCTTGAAGAGCCTCTTGTACTTTCAGATCTGAATTTGTTTGCTTATGGAGCCTCTTGTATCTCCATATCTGATTTTGTGTTTGCTTGGGGTTATTTACTTTTATGACTTTGGTTTATTATTGTTTCCTTTGGGGTTTTACTATCCATGGCAAAACTGTCCAACAGTTCTCTTGACAGAGTTCAAACCCAAGACGTTTGTTACATGAACCTAAGATTCATCTGAGCATACTTACAGAGGCATACTTCTACTTGTGACAGGTACCCATTCTTCCTTGGCTAAGAGGTAAGCTAAGATTTGTTTTTCTACACTCAAGAAATTTGTTTATGTTCAAAAATTTATTTTCATGCATACAGATCTGTTTATTTCTTGGTTTAATGTGCTAATCTAAAATTGTTTTAGTGAACAAAAAATAAAAGAATGTCACTGTTTCACTTTTTCCCTAAAATCTAACAATAACTCTCTATTTTCTCTTGTTGCCTTCAAATCAAGGTTGTTGTTCCAGTTGAAACTGCAAAATAGGACTTTTAGTACACTTCTATGAAGGGATGTGAGTGGTTGTTCTATTGAAGTATGTTCTGATTTGAAGGCTCTTTTATTAACCTTCAATAGTTTTGTCGCTTATTTATTGTATATTTTGTCTCTATTTAATACAAGAATCATTTTTACCAAACAAAATTGTGTTTACTCATATTGCCATATTGTCACTCTATCCTTCCAGGACTTCAAAAATTGTCATTCCAAGATCTTTAGCTGAATTCATATAGAAACTCTACAAATTGTCCTTGTTCTCTTTAACTTTTATGAGTTTGGCATGCCTTGCTTAGATACTATTGCCTATTTTCATTTTTTTTCTTTTCAATTTCAACATCTCTATTTCTCACATACTCAACTCCTTGAGCTGCAATCAATCAAAGAGTTTTCTCCATTGAAGTATTACTATTCAACCAAGAAGAAAACATGTTTGCATCCTCTATTTGAGGATCAAATGCAGTGTTCATTTTTTAACAGCCATTTTCTCTCATTCTTGAAGCATCCCATTGTTCCACTGCATAGTCAAGTTTCTAATTGACCTAGATAGTGTGCAAAACATTGAATTTTGCTACCCAAGTGGCCTTCTAGCAAAATATAGCAAATGTTCAACAAAGGAATGCCATCAAACCTGATATCAAATACCATAAAAGGTTTGAGGTTGTGGAGATAAAATCAATAAACAGATAATTTACATCAAAGATTGTGAAAGGCATGCTATGTGTTGCCTATAACTAGTCAACCATGACAACCAAAACACAATAGATGAGATAAAAGAAAAATGGTCTAACAATCAATTTAGGACATAAAAGTGTATTGTTTAGCAAAAAGCCGTATCAATCAAACACTATTCCAAACTCTATTCAAAAGATTCAGAAAATCTTTTCAATACCATAAACAAAACACTATATAAATTTAATATCATATACATAATTAAATTAATATCATATACATAATTAAATTGAAGTGTTATTATAGAACACCATGTGGATCTACTCTGGATGCAAGTTTCTCTTCTATTTTCTCATGGTCATGTATGTTCCTTTTACAATTGTAACCTTTTGTTGTACAAATCCCATGGGTTCATAAGAGCACCCAACAAACAAAAATCAGCCCCAGGAAACATATGTTAGCTTAGATATATTATAAAAATTACATACATGAAATACTATATTATGTCAATTATTCGACACAATTCCATATTAGTATTGTTTGTATATAGACATATTCCTTATGGCTTAAGCTTGTCATCGTATCAAAAGATTCACCCAATACAGGTCAACAAATGCCTTTCTTTGTGCAGATATTATACTCTATTTAATCGAGGAATAGTATACACTTTCAAAGCACAAACGTAGTTGTTTCTTGGTTAAACTAGCATCACCAGTAGTCTCCACAAGAACACAATGCATCTTGAAAATGGTGGAAACGGTTTGCATCTCTCACAATAATTTCTCGCCCTACAATCTTGGAGATGAACTTACTGGCATTGTGGCAGTCAGTACAGACACGAAGATTCTTTATGATATGGATGGGGGTGCCTGGGCTTGTACTGATGATCCCAAAACCAATGGCTAGATTCTCACTATGACTGCATATAATGCTTTCCTTCACCTCCTCCTCCACATCTTGCAGCACGTGATTTGTGTTAAGCACATAGCCTGCCTCCTTCATTTTCCCATACAAGGTTTCTAACATTGCATGAATTTTTTCATATTGAGGATGGATTCTGTTTCCCATGAGGAATGTATGAACCTTTCTATGTACCTCAACAAAACTGCACCCTGGTTGCTTCTTCACTCCCCTCTCTTTCATCATTGTCCTCAACTTCCCTACATCCTCCCACTTGCATGCCTCAGCATAGATGTTTGACAACAGTACATAATTTCCAACATCGTTTGGTTCTAATTCAAAAAGGTGTTTTGCTGCTTTCTCTCCAAGCTCAACATTGTTGTGAATTCTACAGGCCCCTAGAAAGGCCCCCCACATGTTAGCATAAGGTTCTAATGGCATATTTTTGATAATGTCATGCGCTTCATCTAGATGCCCGGCACGCCCAAGAAGGTCAACCAAGCATGCATAATGTTCTAGATGTTAATGTTTATGCCATTATTATAGTTCTTTGCATTTCAATAGATAAGAGCATCATAAGAACAAGATCACTGAGAAATACACATTCACAAGAGACACAACATTTATCCTAGGGAACCCTCTAGGGGAAGAAAACCCAGCAAAAACTTCCTTATCATAAATAGCTTGTACAATGTTCAAGAGATAACTCAAACCAATACAGATAGTCCTCTCCAAGAGATGCGCCATTCTTCTTCTCCTCTCTCCAACTGGTAATTGCAACTTGCCTCATAAGATAATTCGCAAGTGAGTTGTGTGTTAAAAGTGAGGCGCTAGCCTCTTATTTATACAAGACTGGCACATGTGAAAGGCCACAACTCGCAGGGCCGACCTCTCACTCTGAGTGGGTAAACCCACCTTTAATTAATTCTGGGTCTTCCATAATAACCGCTGGGCCCGACTTCTTATTCTACCCTTTGTAATTGTCTGATGACCAATCTGCAAAAGGGGATTTGGTCCTTATACAATTACCGACATGATTAATCCACAATGGGGATTAATCCAATAATAATAATAATAATAATGACATGATTAATCCACAATGAGGATTTAATCCAATGAATAAAATAATAATAAGAATGCTCTTCGCAGTTACATTATTTCAACACTCCCCCTTAACAAGAAGGGTATTCTTCATCAGCATCAGACGAGAGAGGTCTGCATCATCAGTGGCATCTGGAGGACAATATCATCAATATCATACTGAAACATTGTCGAGCACATTTACAAGTCATCGGAAGTTTTCTTCATCATCAGCATCATCATTCTCGAAAGAATGCTATCATCATCTGCATCAAATATGTAACAGCAAAAATGATACCTCATCACAGCACTAGGCTGGCACATCACAGTACTACACTAGCTCAATGTCACAACGGTTAAGCTGGTAGCTTAGTCACATCTTGCTTTACATCTAACAACTAGGTCAGAAGCAAGTAATATCACCATCTCGCTTTACATCTAACAACTAGGTCAGAAGCAAGGAATCACAACGTCATGCTTTACGTCTAACAATTAGGTCAGAAGCATGACTCATCTTGCTTTACGTCTAACAACGAGGTCAGAAGAAAGGAACACATCAACATCTCGATTTACGTCTAACAACGAGGTCAGAAGCGAGGAATCATCTTGTTTTATGTCTAACAACTAGGTCAGAAGCAAGGAATCAACGACGTTATGCTTTACGTCTAACAACTAGGTCAGAAGCATAACTCATCTTGCTT